>CM031979.1:13378266-13620849 GCA_018804465.1 Populus tomentosa
TATGAGATCCTTTCTTTGGTCAGGTTCAGATATGAGCACTATTAGGGCTAGAGTGGCTTGGGATCAGGTATGTCTTCCAAAAAAGGAAGGGAGGCTAGGCATAAAAAGGATAACCGAATGGAACAAGATTTCCTTGTTGAAACACATTTGGAACTTGTGCAATGACTCGGATGGCTCAATCTGGTCAACTTGGATCAGATCCAATCTCTTGCGAGGTAGGAATTTCTGGACAATCAAGGCGCCAGGAAGCTGCTCTTGGGCTTGGGGAAAGATTCTAAAGCTCAGATCCTTAGCATGGCCAAAGATGAAGCACATCATCAAAGATGGAATGACAACCTTTCTATGGTTTGACAATTGACATCCTCACAGATCGCTCGCTGATACTTATGGTGAAAGATTCATCTATGATTCAAGTATGGAACATAACGCGAGAGTGAACGTGCTGATTAATAATTTAGAATGGAGAATTCCTATCACTCATGCTCTTGGCTGGCACCCCATTATAGAAGCTATTCCTTCCACCTCTACTCCTAAGGGGCAAAAAGATGAGATTGTTTGGTTGGATTCGCCAAATCAGTGTTTCTCGGTCAAAGTAGCGTGGGAGCAACTAAGAATTCATCATCAAATGGTTGATTGGCATGACATTTTATGGTTCAAGAATGCTGTCCCAAGACATGCATTTCTTCTATGGGTGGCTATCCAACGGAAACTCTCAACGCAGGATAGGCTTCATCGGTTTGGTATACATGGTCCCAATAGGTGCTCACTTTGTCTCCGCAACAATGAAGATCACAACCACTTGTTCTTTGAATGCTCCTATACGAAAGCATTATAGTGGAATGTTTGTGATAGATGCGACATTCCAAGAATGACAAAAATCTTGGATGAATGGATTTGATGGGCCACTGTCACTTGGCATGGCAAAAGCTTCGTCAACTTTTCTCGTAAACTGGGTTTTGCAGCTACAGTGTATTGTATCTGGCAAGAATGGAACACAAGGATCTTTGCAGATGTGTCTAAACTTCGAATTTGGTTTTTGATCAAATTGAATGTATCATTCGTGAGAAGCTTGTTTTGATGAGGAACGTTCAACAAACAGATGAAAACATAAGGATCCAAAGTCTTTGGAGGGTCAATAACATGGACTCTTAATTTGACGTTTAGCTGGTTGTTTTTGTACCCCTAGCATATCTAGTTGGTCTAAGTTTTTGTTTTGTTATGTGGCTAGCCTGTAGCCATTTGTTGGTTTTGTTTCTGTTCACATTGTAAATCTTGGGTATGCCCATTATATTCTTTGTATCATTTTCTTTTAATACATATGTCAGCTTACCAAAAAAAAGAAATTGTTAAAAAGTCTGTTGGATTCAAATGGAATGATGAACAGGATAAGTAAACTACCTTAGAATCAATTGAAACTTCATATTATGTGTATTGAGGATGAGATAGCACCATATATTAAATTTAGGCTTATTTTGATATCGGCTTCTGGAGGTTTTAATTGGAGGTTCAATTCTGTCGCAAACTGATCGTACAAGGAGTTTATAATAGAACTGTGCATTCGACTACTACTTTTTCTCCTTTTGAAATTGTTTATGGTTTTAATCCACTAACTCCTATGGACTTAATTCCTTTACGTTTTGAAGAAAGGGTAAGTTTAGATGGTGAAAAGAAGGCAAAGATGGTGAGAGAACTCCATGAGGGAGTTCGACTACAAATAGAGAAAAAGAACAGACTTTACGCTTTTAAAGCAAATAAGGGACGTAAACTTGTTGTTTTCCAACCCGGTGATTTGGTTTGGGTGCACATGCGTAAGGAACGATTTCCTAACCAAAGGAAATCAAAATTACAGCCTCGTGGTGATGGTCCATTTCAGGTTTTAGAGAGAATCCATGACAACACATACAAAATTGACCTTCCAGGTGAGTATAGTGTTAGTGCTACCTTTAATGTTGTTGATCTTACGTTGTTTGATGCAGATTTTAATTCGAGGTCGAATCCTTTCGAGGAGAGAGGGGATGATGCGGACCAGCCCAGAAACACCAGCAAGGACCCATTACATGTTCTAAATGGACCCATGACTCGGTCCAAGACAAAGACATTGAAAGACGCATTGAATGCATTGGTTTTGAAGGTTTTCACCAAGTCAGAATTGGAAGGTCCATTGGAGTATCAAGAGGAGATCCTAGTACATCTTATCCATGTGCAAGAGGGGTCCAATACAACCTTATTTGGGCCATGAGATGAGGACAGCAAAAGAAACAAAAGAATCCTACTACAACTTGGAAACAACATGGTGGCTACCTTTTCCTTTTGTTTCTAGGATTAAGGGGCTACATGGAAGGCTATAAATAAGCCTTCAATCAGTTCTGTACTATTTTAGTTCATTCTCTTCTTCTAATGATAGAACATGGATTTAATATTAAGGGCTTTATTTTATTTTGTTAGCTACAGCCTAAGGCTTGTTTGGGCTTAATTAATACTTTATTTTAAGCTAGGATCCAAGGCTTGTTTGGATTAAGTTATGGGCTTTTCAGTTTAGGGTTTTGGGCCAGTTTTGAGTGGACCTCATATAAGTCCACATAAAGGGTCCATTAGGGTTAACTTTTCTAGAACTATTTAAACTCATGTAGGCCAAAATTTCAGCAGCTTTGATGAATATTATTCTGAATTTTTTCAGTTTTAATGTGTGAGAGTGATTCTTGCATTCTTCAGTTCTTGAACGAACTAAATCTGACTTATAAAATATTAACTGGCTTCATGGCGTTATTCTACTCATTCCAATAGTGTTGGTGCCTTGGGGCAGGTTTTCATTGTGTCGCACTCATATCAGACCTATTTCGGGTTTCCGGGATCAGATCTCAATCTTGATTGTGGGTTGCGTGACCACGTGATCACGAGGTTCGCATCAACTCCTCTTGCTTACCTCCACTCTCGGTCAATTTTAGGTGTTTTTAGGTAGTGGTCGAATTGTCTGATTTGTTTGGGGTGTTGGCCAAATGTTTTGTTTGTGTTTGGATGGGTGGTTGAATGGGTTGCGGTAGTGTAAGTTCTGGCCAACACTGATGGTTTCTCTCCCCTTGTTCCTTACTTTGATTTTCTTTCCCAATATCCTTATGCTCACTATTTAGTCACTTTCACTTCACCATTATCATTCAACCATTGCAACCTTTATGTTGTATGCTTAACAGTGCACAAATTTATTTTACTAACAAGGGTGGTGCTAGCCACATTAGTACAACTTCCACTATCAATAATCAAGTTGCACACCTTGTTTTGTACATAGCATTGCGTATGAAAGATATTTTTCTTTTGCTGATCACTATCATCTTCCTTGACCTGAACCTGAAGTATATGCTTTATAACCAAATATTCCTCAATAGGTAATAGTAATTCATCCTCGGTATAATCCTCCAATGGTGGCATATCTTCATAATTTGATTTGTCACTCTCGGATTCCAAATCACCATTGTCTTTCATCACCATTAACACTCGAAACATTTAACATCTCGAGTACATTTTGGTTGAGAATCAAATTTACCTTTGAAACTCGTAAAGGTTTCAACATTAGCTTTAGGTGGTTCGGCTTTAGTATGAACAAAAGGCTTTGGTTGGGCAGCCCCTTCTCTCCTCTAATTTGGCCTCCATATCGATGAAGATGAAGTCAAATTAGTCTGAAAACATGTGCCACCCTTTTCTTTATTTGCCTCTCCACCTTCGTCGTCATATGAACCATATCCTCCAACTCCATATAAGGATGTAATTCCACCACATTCACAATCTCCATATTCAGCCTATTAAGAAATCTAGCCATCATGGCCTCCCGATCAACGTGATCTCCATTTCCTTATAATACCTTTATTCAAACTTTGTAATTTCATATACAAATCCCTATAATAATGGTTAGGCACAAATCACATCCTAATCAACACTTTCATCTCCTCCTACGACACAATTAGCCTTTCTTCTTTCCTCCTCCTACCAACCACATTCTGATCCCACCAAATCAATGCATAATCTCTTTTTTTTTTTGATAAGCTGACTAATGTATTAAAAAAAAATGATACAAAGAATATAATGGGCATACTCAAGATTTACAATGTGAACAGAAACGAAACCAACAAATGGCTACAGGCTAGCCACATAACAAAACAAAAACTTAGACCAACTAGATATGCTAGGGGTACAAAAACAACCAGCTAAACATCAAATTAAGAGTCCATGTTGTTGACCCTCCAAAGTCTTTGAATCCTTATGTTTTCATCTGTTTGTTGAACGTTCCTCATCAAAACAAGCTTATCACGAATGATACATTCGATTTGATCAAAAACCACATTCGAAGTTTTGGACACATCTGCAAAGATCCTTGCGTTCCGTTCTTGCCAGATACAATACACTGTAGCTGCGAAACCCAGTTTACGAGAAAAGTTGACGAAACTTTTGCCATGCCAAGTGACAGTGGCCCATCAAATCCATTCATCCAAGTTTTTTGTCATTCTTGGAATGTCGCATCTGTCACAAACATTCCACCATAATGCTTTCGTATAGGAGCATTCAAAGAACAAGTGGTTGTGATCTTCATTGTTGCGAAGACAGAGTGAGCACCTATTGGGACCATGTATACCAAACCGATGAAGGCTATCCTGCGTTGAGAGTTTCCGTTGGATAGCCACCCATAGAAGAAATGCATATCTTGGGACAGCATTCTTGAACCACACAATGTCATGCCAATCAACCATTTGACGATGAATTCTTAGTTGCTCCCACGCTACTTTGACCGAGAAACTCTAATTTGGCGAATCCAACCAAACAATCTCATCTTTTTGCCCCTTAGGAGTAGAGGTGGAAGGAATAGCTTCTATAATGGGGTGCCAGCCAAGAGCATGAGTGATAGGAATTCTCCATTCTAAGTTATTAATCAGCATGTTCACTCTCGTGTTATGTTCCATACCTGAATCATAGATGAATCTTTCACCGTAAGTATCAGCGAGCGGGCTGTGAGGATGCCAATTGTCAAACCATAGAGAGGTTGTCATTCCATCTCCGATGATGTGCTTCATCTTCAGCCATGGTAAGGATCTCAGCTTTAGAATCTTTCCCCAAGCCCAAGAGCAGCTTCCTGGCGCCTTGATTGTCCAGAAATTCCTACCTCTCAAGAGATTGGATCTGATCCAAGTAGACCAGATTGAGCCATCCGAGTCATTGCACAAGTTCCAAATGTGTTTCAACAAGGAAATCTTGTTCCATTCTGTTATCCTTTTTATGCCGAGCCCCCCCTCCTTTTTTGGAAGACATACCTGATCCCAAGCCACTTTAGCCCTAGTAGTGCTCATATATGAACCTGACCAAAGAAAGGATCTCATAATTTGCTCAACATTTTTCACACTTGCCCAGGTAATAGGAATAGAGATGCCCAATAGACCTTATCTCAAAGAATTACGAGGCCAGTATCTCTCAGTTCATTGATTGAAACGATGATCCCTTCGGTCAAGATGTAGAGCATGTTCTGATGGAGAACATACTCAATTATAGTGACGATCCAACGGTGAACCAAAGAGATCGAGCTTCGACAACCCCAGAATTACAAGTCCCGTATCTCACAGTTCATTAATTGAAATGATGATCCGTTCGGTCAAGATGTAGAGCATGTTGTGATGAACAACATACTAAAAAATGGTGACGATCCAACGGTGAACCAAGGAGATCAAAGACAATACAGATTAGAGAGAGAGAGCGAGGAGAGAGAGAGTGTTGTAATACTAAATATTCTCTTAAACTTTTCTCCTCAACCCATGTAACAAGTGTTGGGCCAATAGCTCCTAATTCAGTTGAATTTAGGGTATTAAGTGTTAAAACACCCCTTCGAGCTTAATTGCTTAGGTTGGGGAGGCTATGAAACCAAACTTATCTACGTTTTTTTTTTACAAATTATATACTATCCCTTTCCCTTAGTTGTTATCTTTAACAAAAGAACATAAATAATGTAATAATCCAATGTGCAACCCATAATCATATGTTAAAGTGTGTGTGTGAAAATGAAGATTTAAAAATACTTGTTAAATGAGCATATGAGCATAATCAAATGATAACAATATGAGAGTTTATAAACCTGAATATTTCAAGAAGTATTCTGATAGACCTTGTTAAGAATGTCTACTAAGATGCGTCTCAAGAGTCACTTTAACAAAAAAACTCCTTTTACTCTGCCATCCTAGTAACAACAGTTTTGCAAATAGTTTATGAAATAAAAAACACAGTTAGTTTTTTTTTTAAAAAAAATATATCAACTACTACTCTTTCCCCCCAACTAATATGAGACATTGTCCTCAATGTCTTAAGATAGAAAAATAGAGTATAGAAGACATCACCTGAAATAGCGAACACTAACAAACCTGAAACACACTTAAACAAATATAAGAAACAACAAAACACAATAGTAAAACCAAAAAACACAAAGTTTTTACAAATGAAGGCTCAAATCCAATCTAAGCTTTTTACGGCTTTCCTTAGTTGACTAATTTATGCAACTCATGGAGGGATTAATTACAGGGATAAAAGATTGTAATTGGTCAATCAATTGTTCAACAGTAGCAGCAGAGATTATGATTTGTCGTGCTGAAGATGTTAGAAATTCCTGTTCCACAACATGATTAAGAAAAGACAACAACTTATCATAAAAACCATTAACATTTAATAAACTTATGGGTTTATGGTGAATGTGCAGTTGGACCTAAGAGGAAATATGAAAGATCTCTTCCAATGTGCCTAGACCACCTAGTAAGGCAATGAAGGCGTCAGCATGGTTAAACATTGCATTCATTCGATTAGACATTGTGGGGACTTGTAATTCCTCTCCAATTGTTTTTCCAATAATGTCCCCTTCTGCGAAAGCTTTGGGGACAACCCCCAAAACTTCACTACCTCCTAAAAATGCAGCTATTGACGGAGCCCCATTAACCCAAGGTTGCCTCCTCCATATACTAAATGAATCTTTCGCTCAGTTACTACCTGACCAAGATGATTTGCTGATTCTAAAAACTCTTTCTCTTTCCCAAGACTGGATCCACCAAAAACACAAATATTTTTTATGTGATGACTTGACGAACTTGCCATTTCTACACACTTCTATATTTGATGAATGTATAGGTTGAGTAGAAATGAAGGGAATGAAGAGAAGAATTTATAAAAGAGAAATTGAAAATGCAATCATACCACCTATATGTAGGCCAACTGTAGTCTCACTCACACACTTTCTCTCTTCATTTATTTATTTATTTTGAAAAAGCATGTGTATATACAGGTAGTTGTGATTATGCTTCACATCTTTCCTTGGTTTTACGTCCAAAAACGGCTTAAACGTCCTCTATGGGTCGGGGATGGACTTCCTATACAGTTTTCTTAAAAACTAGCAAATATGGTCCTTTTTAGTTAGATTCCCAAGACTAAGTCGAGCATGTTTTTTATGGAATTGTGGCCATAAATCATGAATTGCACGATGCACATCTCCACTAAGATGCGTCTTAATGGTCAACAGAAGATTATCTAAGGGGTATGCCATTCCTAAAGAACAACATGTCGCATTACAAGTCCATCTGGCACATCTGTGACAGATTTTCAGTCGTTTTGCATAACATTTTTTTTTGCAAAAGTGCTTTTACCTATTACAAGCATGTCTGAAATGAAAGAATTGGAGGACTCACCTGATAATCAAACCTTTGCTTCAATCAGCCATCGAATATCTTCAGGAATTCCATGATTCATTAACAACCTCAATCTTGCACATCTACCATGGTAAATTTTTGTAATCGCATTCTGAGGCGGAGCGGGAAAATACTTTTTCAATTTTTCAAGAGTGGAGTCCATTTTCAAATGAGAATTGGAGGAAAGATTCAAAGAAAGGAGAGAGAGCAAAGAATTGCACAAATATACACACAGATATTAGTTATCATCGGAAACTGAAAGAACCGACTTAAGAGTCACGGAGTAACGTTATCCGCCATTTAACCGGGGTGAGAGACTAGCAAAACAAAAGTCACACAAAAAAAATGTGAGAAAAAGAATCAATCTTTATATACAGGATCACCCAATTCAATAGAGTCATTTTCAACTGAAAATTTATCAAAATAAATTTCAAACGATGGCTATTTACCTTGAAAACATTACCATTCTTTGGATATTTTATATCACAGGTCCCATATGGATACATATATTTCACAAAAAAAGGACCGCTCCATCTTGATCTTAGTTTTCCAGGAAATAAATGGAGTCGAGAATTATAAAGCAAGACTTTTTGACCAACATTGAATGTTTTTCTCAGTATTTTCTTGTCATGAAACTCTTTGATTCTTGCTTTATGAATTCTTCAATTGTCATATGCATCATTTCTTATTTCCTCAAGCTCATTTATTTGCAATTTTTGCAGCTGACTAGCATCATCAATGTTTGAATTGAAAGCTTTAATAGCCCAATAAGCTTTATGTTCAATTTCCATAGGTAAGTGACAAGGTTTTCCATAGATTAGTCTATAAGGTGACATACCTAATGATGTTTTATAAGCAGTTCGATAAGCCCAAAGTGCATCATTAAGTCTTAAAGACCAGTCTTTCCAATTAGGGTTCACTGTTTTCTCCAAGATCTGTTTGATCTTCTTATTAGCAAGTTCTACCTGTCCACTCGTTTGAGGGTGATAAGGGGTGGCAACTTTGTGTGTGATTCCATATTTCTTCATTAAAGACTCAAATAGCTTGTTGTAGAAATGTGTTCCACCATCACTTATCATGGCTCGAGGGATTCCAAATCGACTTAAACTGTTTTCTTTCAAAAACTTTATCACTATTTTGTGATCATTGTTTTGACTTGGAATTGCCTCTATCCATTTTGAAACATAATCTACTGCGACCAATATGTACAAGAAACTAAATGATGGAGAAAATGGACCCATAAAATCTATGCCCCAATAGTCAAAGACCTCAATGACAAGAATAGGATTTAAAGGCATCATGTGACGTTTCAAAATAGATCCCAACTTTTGACAATTTTCACAAGTCTTACAAAATGCATGTGAGTCTTTGAACATGGTGGACCAGTAAAATCCACTTTGTAAGGTTTTTGCAGTTGTCTTTCTTGATGAGAAATGAGCCCCACATGCCTCAGAATGATAAAATTTAATGACACTACTTACCTCATTGTCAGGAATGCATCTTCGAAATATTTGATCAGGACAATATTTGAATAAATAAGGGTTATCCCAATAAAAGTTCTTCACTTCGTTCAAGAACTTTCTTTTATCTTGGGTACTCCAATGAGCTGGCAATTGTCCTGAAACAAGAAAATTAACAATATTAGCAAACCAAGGCATTGTAGAGACAGAAAATAAAGATTCATCAGGAAAGTAGCCATCGATTAGTGTGATGTCAGATCTCGAATCGGTTTTCAATCTCGACAAATGATTTGTGACAACATTTTCGGTGCCTTGTCTTTGATTGTGATATCAAATTCTTGAAGTAACAAAATCCACCACACCAATCTAGCCTTAGAATCTTTGTTAGAGAGAAGGCATTTCAAAGCTGCATGATCACTAAAAACGATAACAGGTGAGCCAACAAGATAAGATCTGAACTTGTCACATGCAAATACTATTGCAAGTAATTCTTTTTCAGTGGTCGTGTAATTCATTTGAGCACTATTTAAAGTTTTACTTGCATAGTAAATCACATAAGGTTTCTTATCTTTTCTTTGTCCCAAGATAGCACCCACGACATAATCACTAGCGTCACACATTATTTCAAAAGGTAGTGACCAATCAGGAGGTTGAATGACAGGAGCAGAAGTAAGCAAGCTTTTAAGTTTAACAAAGGCTTTTTCACATTGTTTAATCCATTCAAAAATATTTTTCTTTGTTAGAAGGTTACACAATGGTTTAGATATTACACTAAAATCTTTGATGAACCTTTTGTAAAAACCAGCATGTCCTAAGAATGATCTAACATCTTTAACAGATTTTGGTGTTGGTAAGTTGGCAATTAACTCGATTTTAGATTTGCCAACCTCAATTCCTTTCGATGAAATAATATGACCAAGTACAATGCCGTTTGTTACCATAAAGTAACATTTTTTCCAATTCAGTACAAGATTCTTCTCTTCACACCTGTTCAAAACCTTTTCTAAGTTAGTTAAACAATCATCAAATGAATCACCAAAAACAGAAAAATCATCCATGAAAATCTCAAGGAAACGTTCAACCATATCACTGAATATGCTAAGCATGCATCTTTGAAATGTGGCTGGTGCGTTACATAATCCAAAAGGCATTCTTCAATATGTAAAAGTACCAAATGGACATATGAAAGTAGTCTTCTCTTGATCTTCCAATGCATTTTTAATTTGGTTGTAACCTGAATAGCCATCTAGGAAACAATAAAATTCATGACCTGTAACTCTTTCTAGGATTTGATCCATGAAAGGTAAAGGGAAATGATCTTTTGTAGTCATTGAATTAAGTTTCCTATAGTCAATGCACATGCGCCAACCAGTAATAGTCCGAGTTGAAATTAACTCATTTTTTTTATTTGTTATCATAGTGACTCTAGACTTTTTAGGTACAACTTGGGTAGGACTTACCCATTTGCTATCAGAAATAGGATAAATGTCAGCTATGGTCTATCTTAATGTATTTTTATGCATTTTCAGAGTTTGTAATAACTTACCTTCTTAATGTGCATTAAGTTTGGAAAAGATTATTACCGGAAAAGTTTCATTTTCTCCCAAAAATGAGTATTTGAGATTGAATGGTAATGGCTTCAAATCAGGTTTTGGTGGTTGAACACTTGAAGGTATGGACTCAATTGATCATGGTGGCAATTCTTTAATTTGTGGTCTCCAATTACATGCCTTTGCTTCTTCCTGAAAATAGACCATTTGCAACTTGTCAGGTTCATCAATCTCAGTTTCACTAGAAGTGGTTTGAAATTGATCATGAACTAATTTTTCAATAAAGTCCACTTCCTGTGAATCATTATCATCTCCAGGTTGCTTGCAAATGTTGAAAATATTCATCTTCAATGTCAGTTTCCAAATGATAGCTTCGTTAGTCCATTCCTATAATTAATCAATGTATTAAAAGTGGCAAGAAATGGATGTCCTAAAATGACAGGAATTGAATTACATGCTTCAACAGGTTGTGTATCCAAGACAACAAAAAATACAGGGTAAATGAATTTATCAACTTGTATTAACACATCCTCAACTATTCCTCTAGGCACTTTTACAGATCTATCAGCAAGTAAAAGAGTTACCGAAGTTGGTTTTAGCTCACCTATATTAAGACTTTGAAAAACTGAATATGGAAGTAAATTCACACTAGCTTCAAGATCAAGTAAAGCTCTTTTAATTTTATATTCTCTAATAAAGCAAGAAATTGTAGGACAACCAGGGTCTTTATATTTCAAAGCATTATTGTTCTGAAGAATAGCACTTAGTTGTTCGGCTAAAAATGCTTTCTTTTTCACATTCATTTTTCTTTTCACAGAGCACAGATCTTTCAAAAATTTAGCATAGGAAGGTACTTATTTAATAGCATCCAACAAAGGTATATTGATCCTTACCTGTTTGAAAGTTTCAAGGATTTCAGAATTGTTATTGACTTTTCTTTGTTTGGTCATGGCATGAGGAAATGGAAATGCTGGCGGAGAATCAGTCTTTTCTTTACAATGTTCAGATTCAACCCCTTCTTTACCCTTAGAGATTGACTCATCATCTTTCTCACAAGGTTCAAGAGTAGGTTTTTCAATAACCTTACCATTACGAAGAGTGATGACTGATTTGACTTGATTCATATGTTGACTTCCAGAACTACTTGCATTTGCATTGTGTTGCCCCTTTGGATTTTGCTGTGGTTGAGATGGAAACTTACCTTTCTCTTGGAAACTGAGAGCAGATGTTAACTTTGCAATAGTATCTTTAAAATCTGTCATGCTTTGAGCAAGTTGAGTGTTCATTGTCTCCTGCTTTTCAATGAATGCATGCAATGTTTCCTCAAGATTTCTTCTAGTAAGGGGGGAGCATAAAGAGGTGCATATCCATGAGAATTTTGGAAATTATGATGTGCTTGAAACGGTGGCTACGAAGTTTATGCATTATTATTATTACTCTTCCAACTTAAATTTGGGTGATTTCTCCAACCTGGGTTGTATCTTTGTGAGTATAGATTATGATTGGGCCTTTGGAAACTGTTTAAAGCATGGGCTTGTTCATGGAGGCATTCCTTGAAAGAAGGCATAGTTGGACAGTCATTGGTTGCATGCTCATTCGTTTCACAGATTTGACATATAATTTCTTGAACAGATTTTAATTGACCACTCTTTTTCAATTCTAGTGCTTCGACTTTTTTAGCTAAAGATGCAAACTTGGCTAGGAGGTCATGATCTTTCCTAAGGTTATATATACCTCCACTAGATGTATGAGGTTGGGTTTTACTTGGTGCCTCATAAGTGTTTGTGGTGTCCTAATTTTGCGCATTTTTAGCTAGCAAGTCTAGGTACTCCAATGCTTCATTAGGGTCTTTATCTTCAAAAGTTTCATTGCACATCGATTCAACCATTTGCCTATCTTTAGGTGTTAACCCTTCATAAAATTATGAAACCAATCTCCATGTTTCAAAACCATGATGAAGGCAAGTATTAAGCAAGTCTCAATACCTATCCCAACATTGGTAAAATGTTTCACCTGGTTTTTGAGTAAAACTGGTGATTTATTGATGTGCATCATGGGAATTATAATCCATCTCGTAAAGCTGAATCTAATACGCAGGAGGATGCAGATGGTATAATGACAAGAGCGAGAGCAAAACAACTACAACGGGCCATGACGAATCAAATTGCAATGGAGTTAAAAATTAGCAATCAGTGTGAAATTGGTTCAAGGGTGCTTATTTGCCTACAATTGGAACTTGGAGATGGGAAAAGCCCTTAATAGTTCTTTTGATGCTGGGCTACTTGTATTTGGATTGATAATGCAGATAAGTGAAGGAATTGATGTTGTTTACGGTCAGAACAATAGATGGATTTGAACCCGAATTTGAAGTCATCCAATGCATGTGAAAACAAGATTTATGTAGGTAAAATTGAAGTTCAGAACGTGATCTTTCTAGATTGTCCAACCATGATTGCATTGGACTTTTGTGTCAAAAGTTATGGCTGTAAGGATGGAAGATTAATGTAAGGATTAAACAATGATAAAAACAAATGTCAAGGTTAGAGGATCCACTAATGATATTTCAAACAAGTATAGTATAAACTCTTATTATTCAATTGGAAAGCACACACAAAGGAGGTTCCAATAGAATGAGTTGTTATTAATAAAGCATTATAAATTGTTAACATGATCATATTAATTATCTTATTTAAGTAACACCAAACTTTTAAATATTGTAAGGAATTCATGATGCTAACTTATGCTAACAACAAATCAAGTTCCTTTCATAGCACACATTGTTTTGTGTTTTGTTTTGGTGTATCTTTTGTTTTGCTAGTTTCTCTCACCCCGGTCAAATGGCGGATAATGGTACTCCGTGACTCTTAAGTCGGTTCTTTTAGTTTCCCATGATAACTGATATCTGTGTATATAATTGTTCAATTCTCTGCTCTTTCTTCTTTCTTTGAATCTCTCATCAAATTCTCATTTGAAAATGGACACCACAATTGAAAAATTGAAAAAGTATTTTCCTGCTCTGCCTCAGAATACGATTACAAAAATTTACCATGCTAGATGTGCAAGATTGAGGTTGTTAATGAACCATGGAGTTCCTGAAGATATTCGTTGGCTGATTGAAGCAAAAGTCCGGTTATCAGGTGAGTCCTCCAATTCTTTCATTTCACACATGCCTGGAATAGGTAAAAGCACTTTTGCAAAGAAACATCGCGCAAAACGACTAAAATTCTGTCACAAATATGCCAGATGGACTTGTAATGCGACATGTCGTTCTTTAGCAATGGTATCTGTAAAACCGTGAAGATAAAATACAATTCATTAAGGATGGCCTAAGTAAAGGGTCTTTAGATAATCTTCTATTGACTCTTGAGACGCACCCTAGTGGAGATGTGCATCATGCAATTGATGATTTATGGTCACAATTCCATAAAGAACATGCTCGACTTAGTCTTGGGAATCTGACTAAAAAAGACCTTGTTTGCTAGTTTTTAAGAAAACTGGATGGGAAGCCTATCCCCGACCCATAAAGGGCGTTTAAGCCGTTCTTGGACATAAAACCAAGGAAATATGTGAGCCACAATCACAACTACCTGTACATACACATGTCTTTTCAAATTAAATAAATACATAGAGAGAGAGAGAGACTACGGCTAGACGACATATAGGTGGTATGATTGCATTTTCAATTTCTCATCTATAAATTCTTCTTTTCCTTCCCTTCATTTCTACTCAACCCCTACATTCATCAAATATAGAAGTGTGTAGAAATGGCAGGTTCCTCAAGTCATCACATAAACAATAGTTTTCGGTGGATCTAGTCTTGGGAAAGAAAAGGAGTTTTTAGAATCAGCAAATCATCTTGGTCAGGTACTAGCTGAGAGAAAAATTCATTTAGTGTATGGAGGAGGCAGCCTTGGGTTAATGGGGGGAGTGTCAAAAGCTGCATTTTTAGGAGGTAGTCAAGTTTTGGGGGTTGTCCCCAAAGCTTTAGCACAAGGGGACATCATTGGAAAAACAATTGGAGAGGAATTACAGGTCCCTACAATGTCTGATCGACTGAATGCAATGTTTAACCATTCTGATGCCTTCATTGCCTTACCAGGTGGTCTGGGCACATTGAAAGAGATCTTTCATATTTCCTCTTGGGCCCAACTGCACATTCACCATAAGGGTAGTAGTTAATATTTTTTTAAAAAAAAACATGTGTTTTCTATTTCATAGTTTAAAAAAAAAAAACTATTTGCAAAACTGTTGTTACTAGGATGGCAGAGTAAAAGGAGTTCTTTAGTTAAAGTGACTCTTGAGACGCATCTTAGTAAACATTCTTAATAGGGTCTATCTACTTCTTGAAATATACAAGTTTACAAACTCTCGTATTGGTAGCACTTGATTCTGCTCATATGCTCATTTAACAAGTATTTTTAAATCTTCATTTTCACACACACACACTTTAACATATGATTGTGGGTTGCACATTGGATTATTACATTATTTATGTTCTTTTGTTAAAGGTAACAACAAAGGATAGTACATAATTTGTTTTAAAAAAAAAACAATGATAATAAAAAGGCAAATAAGTTTGGTTTCGTAGCCTCCCTAGCCTAAACAATTAAGCCGAAAGGTTTTTTAACACTTAATACCCTAAAGTCAACTGACTTGGGAGCTATTGGCCTAACGCTTGTTACATGTGTTGAAGAGAAAAGCTTAAGGGAATCAAACATTGCACTATCTACGTATCAATATCTACAACCCGAGTTGCTAAACTCGTAGGGGTGTCTCAACACCTAATGCCCTAAGACTAACTGGTCTGGGAGTCAGTAGCCTAAAACTCGTTACATGGGTTAAAAATACATTGTGTTTCAAGTTGTATGTGTATATAAATAAATAAATAAATAAAAAATAATCCCAACCTAAGAAAGTTAGCCTTAAACATTAGAACAAAAATTTATTTTTCTTCCAAGTAAAGCCCCATAACTATATGTTAATATTTTGAGCACAAAAGAAAGGTTTAGTAATATCTTGTTTAAGAGGTATTGAGCAGATATATGAATTTAATGAGAGCTTTATCTGGATAAATTAAAGTAAGTTGAATGATGAATGCCTTGTTTTATGGAATTTGCAAATTGTTTTGCTATTTTAACGTTTTGATTACTAGGGACTAGTAATAAGCTGGTTGGGGGGGTGTGATTAGTACTTAAAAGTGCATATTTATCAAGGTTTTATATCATTATTTTGCACTTAAAATATCAATAACTCCTTAACTAAAGTATGTTTTATAATAACAAGTCTTATACTATAAAATGCCTTAATATATGGTAAATATTTATCTTAAATGCAGGTCAATCACATAAATCAAAGGATTGATTGATGAATTCAACTACTGAAATTTGTGAAGATAAAAAGATGGTGAAGCTTAGAAAAAAGATGTTGGTGCAATCCAAACTAGAACATTGTTCGGTAATTGGGTCATATCTCGAGTTCTAGATGTCCAAATGACCTCAAATGTTTACACAGATTTGGTAAGACATAGGCCTACAACTTTCATGTGGAGGCCAGGATCTAACAAGGTCGTTTTCAAGTCCAAATTATAGCAACAACGGAGAAGTCCGAATCTGTCCTACAGCCCGAATACTGTTCAATTTTTGGCCCATATCTGAAGTTCTAGAATCCAAATGACCTCTATTTTTTTTTCCTGAAAAGCTGAGTTAATTTCCTACAACTTTCATGTTTTCCAGTGGCCCCATTTCTAATGGTAGCATTTTCATTTTATTCAGACAAGAAGATAAGAATTTTCACCAAGTCAAAAGTTGGCCACCCACTCAACAATTAGTCATCAAATCAATAATTCTGAATTTTGGCCTATAAAAGGAGGCATTTGCCATGCATTTGGGGGCTTAGTTGTTTAGATCAAGTTCATGCTCTTTATTTCTCTCTTTATATTTTTTTTGTAATTCTTAAGTTTTGCTTTCATTAATATCTTGTTTATGCTTTTCATTTCCTTTCCTTTCCTTAGTTAACTTGTATCTTATTTATGTTCTTGTTTTGTTTATTTATGTTTCTCTTCTTCATTATGTTTAGCTAAGTTTATTATGTCAAGGTGAAAAGGTTACACTAATGGTGAAAGAATAAGTATGGTGTAAACTCAACATGGACCTTAATGTTTAATATTAATATGTCTTATCTTTTTATCTTACTAATTCTTAATACCTTGCTTGTTAAATGGTTAATCTAGATTTGTGTTGTATAATACTTGGTACAACAAATGTTTGGCACTCTCATAGCCCAACCGTATGGTATTACCTACACCTGGGCTATGAAAGGAACTTGATTTGTTGTTAACATCATGAATTCCTGACAATATTTAAAAGTTTGGTGTAATGTAAATAAGATAATTAATATGATCATGTTAATAATTTATAATGAGCTATTAATGACAAATCATCCGATTGGAACCTCCTCCGTATGTGGTTTCCAAATTGAGTAATAAGAGTTTATACTATACTTGTTTGAAATACCATTGGTGGATCCTCTAACCTTGACATTTGTTTTTATCATTGTTTAATCCTTACATTAATCTTCCATCTCAAAGTTCTCATTAATTTCTTCCTCCTCTTCTTTTTACTACTACTACTACTACTACTAGTAATATTACTATTACTATTACTATTACTATTACTATTATTATTATTAATATTATTATTACTATTACTACTATTGTTATTATTGTTTTTGTCTTGTTATTTATAATTTATACAATTAACCTTTCTGTGGTTCGACCCCGGTCTTGCCGGGTTATTTATTACTTCGACACTCCTGCACTTGGAAGAAGACATCAATCTTTTGGTCGTGTCAGACACTATGGTTGTTTGATAGTTATACAGCAGATTTGTTAACTAACCAATGTTAAGAAAAGATAAATGTTTAGAATATAAATTGATGTATCATTTCAATGATTGGTTCTAATTTCCATAGGTGGACGTGTATTTGAAACCAAGATTTGTTCTCTTGATAGTTTTCTGATTTATTTAATTTAACTTGATTGTTTAATTATGCTATAGCCTAGATAACCTCAATTCCCCCCTAATTGCATATCGTATAGATAAAAATATGAACTAAACCTTCCTTATGGGATCGACCCCCTGCTTGCTTTATATTATCTTGTTTATTTATGTTAGGGTAATTAATTTGTGTAATCGCAACATCGCAACAAATTTTGGCGTCGTTGCCGGGTATGTGATTTTAGTTGATTCTTGTGCTATGATTTCATTTATTTTGTTGAGAAAAAAATAAGACAAAAAAAGAAAAAACAATGTTGCAAGTGTAGTTACAGTGTAGGTACTGTTCAAAACAGAATTTTTGGTGGAATTAGGCCTTGACCTTTTGTCTCTTGAAGAAAAATGATGTTCTAAATAAGACTAGTTGCCTTTGGCCACTAGCCTCACCTTATCGAGGTAGTTTTTGAGTTCTAGCGTAAGATTTTTCATTCAATTTGCACTACTTTAAATCTCTTATGTAATTGTTTTCTTTTGAGTTTTTTTTTACTATTTATACGACTGTAACTCATTCTACTAACCAAAGATAATTGTAGGTTACGAAAGGAAGCTTATGTCAACACCATGGCTATTACACAATAATAGACACTCAAGAAGCTCGTTGCTCCTAACGTGGAGAATCAGCCATTTGTGCATAAACATCAACAACAATGTCAACTTCAATCTCAAGTTTGGTTTATACACTTACTGTCAATTTTTAATGGACTTCCAGTAGAAGATCCTTGCACTCATCTGATGCGGACCAGCCTAGAAACACGACTAAGGACCCATTACATGTTCCAAATGGACCAATGACTCGGTCCAAGACAAAGACATTGAAAGACGCATTGAATGCATTGGTTTTGAAGGTTTCCGCCAAGTCAGAATTGGAAGGTCCATTAGAGTATCAAGAGGAGATCCTAGTACATCTTATCCATATGCAAGAGGGGTCCAATACAACCTTATTTGGGCCATGAGATGAGGACAGCAAAGGAAACAAAAGAATCCTACTACAACTTGGAAACAACATGGTGGCTACCTTTTCCTTTTGTTTCTAGGATTAAGGGGCAACATGTAAGGCTATAAATAAGCCTTCAATCAGTTCTGTATTATTTTAGTTCATTCTCTTCTTCTCATGACAGAACATGGATTTAATATTAAGGGCTTTATTTTATTTTGTTAGCTACAGCCCAAGGCTTATTTGGGCTTAATTAATACTTTGTTTTCAGCTAAGATCCAAGGCTTGTTTGGATTAAGTTATGGGCTTTTCATTTTAGGGTTTTGGGCCAGTTTTGAGTGGACCTCATATAAGTCCACATAAGGGGTCCATTAGGGTTAACTTTTCAAGAACTATTTAAACTCATGTAGGCCAAAATTTCGGCAGCTTTGATGATTATTATTCTGAACTTTTCAGTTTTAACGTGTGAGAGTGATTCTTGCATTCTTCAGTTCTTGAACGAACTGAATCTGACTTATCGAAGATTAACTTGCTTCGTGGCGTCATTCTACTCATTCCAATAGTGTTGGTGCCTTGGGGCAGGTTTCCATTGTGTCGCACTCCTATCAGACCTATTTCGGCTTTCCGGGATCAGATCTCAATCTTGATTGTGAGTTGCATGACCACGTGATCACGAGGTTCGCATCATCATCTCAAGGAGTTCCACATGATCTGTATTGGCATAAAAGCGCACGATGTTGATGAAGAATAGGTTAAGTTGAAAGCTTTCCTTTTCTCTTTAAAAGGGGCAACAAAGGCATGACTTTTCTCTATTCTCTTAGGTTCCATTGGACTTGGAATGGCATGAAGAAGATTTTTCTTGAAAATTATTTCCCAACCTCTCAAGTTGCCAACATAAGAAAAGAAATATGTGGGATTCAATAATCTCATGGGGTATACTCTCCAAGTATTAGGAAAGATTTAAGCAATTGTGCATTCAAAACCTTCATCATCAAATACTTGATCAGCTACTCATTCAATACTTCTATGAATGACTGATGCCTACTGACCGCAATATCATTTATGGGTCAAGTGGAGGGGAGTATTAGGAAATATTTGAGCAATTATGCATTCAATACCTTCATCATCAAATACTTGATCAGCTACTCATTCAATACTTCTATGAATGACTGATGCCTACTGACCGCAATATCATTTATGGGTCAAGTGGAGGGGAGTATTAGGAAATATTTGAGCAATTATGCATTCAATACCTTCATCATCAAATACTTGATCACCTACTCATTCAATACTTCTATGAATGACTGATGCCTACTCAGCGCAATATCATTTATGCGTCAAGTAGAGGGGTATTTGTAGATAAAATAGTCGAGGCTGCATGCCAATTGATCTCAAATATGGCAGCCAACTTAAAACAATTTGGCATGTGTGGAGACTTCCCAAGCAAATGAGTAAATGAGGTAAGTATTACTAACCTTGATAATAAAGTTAATGATCTTACTTGTGTGTTCTTTTGCTTGTGGAAATGTACAGCAAGTGAAAGTTTGTAGCATATGCTCGTTACAAGGAAATGCTTTGGATATGTGCCCAACAAAGCAAGAAGATTACATTGAACAAGCTAATGCAATTGATGGAGCATTCAATAGGCAGCCCCAGTATAAGTATGATCCCTTTTCTAGCATATACAATCCCAGATGGGAACCTGCCTCAACAAGGCAATCAAGGCCAACAATTCCAACCCCATGGAATGCAGCCTCAACAAAATTATCAAACAAGACAGCCCCCTTTTGCATTTACAAACTCCAATGTTATGGGGTCATCGAGTGTTAATCTTCATGAGATGATGAAAACTTTAACTTCCAATGCAGTGACCTTAAAATAAATATCATGTCTTTTCAACAGGAAACAAAATCAAGTATTCACAATTTAGAGAAGCAAATGGGACAAGTAGCTTTAAGTGTATGGAAATTGGAAACACATTAGAAAATTGCCCTCTCAAGCATTGAATCCAAAAGAGAATGTTAGTGTGATCACACTGCAAAGTGGGAAAACCTTTCTGACGGGTTGCGAATAGCATTAAAGTCACCCATAAGAATCCATGGGGTTGACTCCCATGCATCACTACGACTCACTATATCAGACCATAATGTCTCATGTAAGGATGCATTATTGTCTCCATAAATGATTGAAGTATTAAAACAGATATTGGTAGCTAATATAGTGACAGAAACATGGATAGCCTGGTCTGACATACCGCAGACATCCACCTTCACCACATCAGCATTCCAACAAACCCAAATACGACCACGAGAAGAGAAATCATAATTGTACAAGAAGGACCAATTACGCAGAAGAAGATTAGAAATATTATCTTTATTCTTTTCTCTAACCCGAGTTTCAACCAAACCAAAAAAAAACATCCTCTCTTGATGGATTAGCGGACGCAATTCTGAATGCTTTATGGGGTCATTCAAACCTCTAACATTCCAACATCCAATCATCATAAGAAAATAGAGAGGAGTACAAACAGCACCATAAAGGTTACCTTGACGCGCCACCCCGCGGGGAAGCAGATTTCTTATTCTTCTTTGAACCCTTTTTCTTTTTCTCCAGGGAGTCTCCAGCCTTAATAGCTGGCTGATTAACAGATTTCCCATCGGTGGAATTCGGAGTTTGTGGACTTGTCGGGGTCAGTGACGTCGCCTCCTTATCATTTCGTTCTCCATTCATATCACCTCCCGTTGCTGCAACATCAACATTTAGCTCATGACTAATAGTAGAGAGAACCTGGTTCACGGTCGCACAAGCATCTGTATTGGAGACGACTAAACTTTGATCTAAAGCAGTATATGTAGCCGCTTCCTCCTGCTCCATGTCTCTCAAAACATGAGGAGAGGTGGGAGTTTTGTCTTCACGGCAACCAGCATTGCACACATCTGATGTCGCATGATCATTACAATCAGACTTATGTATCCCAGATGTTGAGCAACCATTCTCATTCTCATTACAATTATGCACTTTAGATGCACACGGACCATTCTCACCACTTACAGAACCCTTATTTCGTTTAACAACTACCTGCCATTGAAACTGATTCTGTTTGTTATCCGCAGATTTAGAGATCACAGCTCCTACTTTCCTCGCACCGTCTGCCACCGCTGTAGGATGAGCACCCTTATTAGTAGTACATATCGTTGTGGTGTGTCCAAAGATGTTGCAGTTATTGCACCTTGGTGGTATCCATTCATAATCAGCTGAGATTGTTACGAATACCCCATTTGGATAGCGAAGGTTGTATTCCTTCACCAGCGTCTTTGAAGCATCTATCTCAACGAAAACTCTTGCGTAGCTAAGCCTTTTACGCAGCAATGTAGTACGATCAGCATGAAGGGGAACCCCAATAGCACTCGCTATACAACTCAGCCCCTTAATAGTCCAATACTCTAGAGGAACATTATACAGCCTAACCCATACTGGAACTCTGACCAAATCACCTTTCAAAAATTGCGTGTTCGGTTGCCAATGTTTAAGCACTAAAGGTCTGTTTGCCATGTGCCATGGGGCTCTTTCCAGAACATTAGTGGCGCGATCAACAGAATCAAAAGTGAAAAGGTAGAAACCATTTTCCAAAGATAAAACTTCTGATAGACCATAGGAGCCCCATATCCTTTTGGCAATTGAATTAACAACAGGATATGGTAATTTCTGACCCACAAAATGACCAACTAGGGTGGATTTCCAAAGTTCACAGCCATCGTCAAACACATCACGCGGAGGAGCTACTGTTATACGACCATCAGTTATAGTGGGGGGTTCAAAATGCAGATTTCGAACTGGATTAAAATCAATGTTCTTACTACCCTGCTTGACATCAACAACAGAACCCTTCAAATCATTTAAAAAATTCAGTTTGGTCTTAACGTTTAGTTGTTCTTGTTGCTGAGACCCTACCTTCAATTCATCAACTTCAGAACCTAGCACATGATTCATTTCTGAAACAATATGAGGAGACTGGAGAGTAGAGGATTTCTCTATGCTAGCTTCAGAATTAGCTTGATGATCACTAGGAAACTGAGAAACCTTCATACGATGACTATTCAACATATCTTTTAGCTCTAATCTTAAGGAATGTCCAGACTTAACTTCATTGTGTTGTTTAATGTTACAGCTAACCATTGGAACAGATTCCACACCAGCACATAAAGACATTATGGCAATAGACAAATACTAGAGAGAGAAAAGTTCTAATGAGAGATTATCATGTTTATAGCTGGTATTGGAAGTCCAGAGAGAAAACCCACAGAAAAAGATGCAGCTACTCACCTTATCTCAAAGAATTACGAGGCCAGTATCTCTCAATTCATTGATTGAAACGATGATCCCTTCGGTCAAGATGTAGAGCATGTTTTGATGGACAACATACTCAAATATGGTGACGATCCAGTGGTGAACCAAAGAGATCGAGCTTCAACAACCCCAGAATTACAAGTCCCGTATCTCACAGTTCATTGATTGAAATGATGATCCGTTCGGTCAAGATGTAGAGCATGTTGTGACGAACAACATACTCAAAATTGGTGATGATCCAACGGTGAACCAACGAGATCAAAGACAGTACAGATTAGAGAGAGAGAGGGAGAGAGAGCGAGGAGAGAGAGAGAGTCTTGGATTCCCGCAGAAACACTACTCTTAGGATTCCTTATTCATCATAGCTATAACAAGCAAAGAAGACTTTAAAGTTAATTCTACCTTCAGATTAGATTTCCTAATCTATTTGGGACTTCTTAATGGTGACAAATATGATTCTAGCATATTTAGGATAGTAATTTTCAGATTTTTATTATTTTCTTCGTAGTCTTTGGGTTATTATAACTTATTTAGATCAATTGTAAGTGGAAATCATATAAATCCACCTAATGGGAGTCCATTAGGTTTTCTTTAAGTCCAGAGTCAGTATAAATAAAGGCATAGCTAGACATGTAAGTTACTCAATTCAGATTAATAAAACTTCTTGTTTGCAGCACTTGTTTTTGGTAATCTGACTTATGTATTAAAAGAAAATGATACAAAGAATATAATGGGCATACCCAAGATTTACAATGTGAACAGAAACGAAACCAACAAATGGCTACAGGCTAGCCACATAACAAAACAAAAACTTAGACCAACTAGATATGCTAAGGGTACAAAAACAACCAGCTAAACATCAAATTAAGAGTCCATGTTATTGACCCTCCAAAGTCTTTGGATCCTTATGTTTTCATCTGTTTGTTGAACGTTCCTCATCAAAACAAGCTTATCACGAATGATACATTCGATTTGATCAAAAACCAAATTCAAAGTTTTAAACACATCTGCAAAGATCCTTGCGTTCCGTTCTTGCCAGATAAAATTCCGTTTGCAGCACTTGTTATGTGTTGGTGGGATAATTTCCCTTCCTTGGTTCTCTAAAGAACTGAAAACAACTTATTGAAGAACAATGGCTTCATGGCCTTCTTCTTATACTTCTCGTTCATGAATCAATATTCGTTGGGTGGGGGTTTTCCATTTCCAATAGTGCTGGTGCCTAAGTACATGTTATCTTTGTGTCACACTACTATCAAACCTGATTTACTTGGTTTTTTGAAGAGTTAATGTCTTTGCATGTGGTTGCCTGACCACATGATCACGAGGTTCACATCATTTGGTATCGGAGCTTGGCTCCATTAATCAGGATTATATCCTTTTGAAATTTTCGTTTCTTGTTGGTTCCGCAAAAATTCCTTAGTGTCCAATTTCCTCTTCTCCTTGAATTTGTGGCATTTAAAAAAAATCTATTTTTTATTTCATTTTGTTACAATTCAAAATATATCAGTAGCATAAAAAACAAATATAAAAGAGAAAAGCAAAAAAAATCATTAAAAAAGACGTTTATTGGTTTCTGCAGTAGAAAACTAAACAAGGGAAAATTGGATCAAATGAACTTGGAATTAACTAAAATTTGGTACTCTAATGGACTCCTAATCGCACCATATATTAATTTTAGGCTCAATTGGTTATCGTTTGATTTGGTTTTCAATTTCTGGTCTAATCAGGTCTGATTCATAATGTTTTTGCATTAATATATCAAACCTTAACATAAATTGCTCAAATTTTATATTCTATCTATTTACATATTGAACAATATCTTAAATTGTAGCTCAATTGGACATCATTTACATTAGATTCCAAATTCGTACTTAACTCGTTGTAAATAAGTGTGTTTTACATTAACTTTTGAATTTCACATTGTTTATGTTGCTTTCTTTTCTTGCAGTCTATTTTCAACATATCCAGCATATTTGAGTATTGTCTCATCACTTTACATATTTCATTTCTGTTTTTATTCAAGTCTTCAATTTCATTCATATTTCAGATAAATTCACTTGCTACTCGTGAGAATATCATCGCATATCAAACCTTATTGAGCGTCAGCATATCAAAACTTATCATAAATTGCTCAAATCTTATATTCTATCTATTTGGTTTGAAATCGCAAAATAACTGAAATTTTATCTTAATTGGACATCATTTACTTTTGGTTCCAAATTCAAACTTGACTCATTGTTGCTTTCATTTCTTGCAGTATATTTTGCGTTAACTTTTGAAATTCGCTCTCTTTATGTTGCTTTCATTTCTTGCAGTATATTTTCAAAGTATCCAACATATTTAGGCGTTGTTTCATCATATTTCATATTTGTTTTTATTCGAGTTTTCAGTTTCGTTTATGATGCGAACCTCGTGATCACGTGGTCACGCAACCCACAATCAAGATTGAGATCTGATTCCGGAAAGCCAAAATAGGTTTGATAGGAGTGTGACACAATGGAAACCTGCCCCAAGGCACCAACACTATTGGAATGAGTAGAATGACGCCACGAAGCAAGAACTGAAGAATGCAACAATCACTCTCACACGTTAAAACTGAAAAATTCAGAATAATAATCATCAAAGCTGCTGAAAATTTGGCTTACATGGGTTTAAATAATTCCTAAAGAATTAACCCTAATGGACCCCTTATGTGGACTTATATGAGGTCCACTCAAAACTGGCCCAAAACCCTAATCTGAGAAGCCCATAACTTAATCCAAACAAGCCTTGGATCCTAGCTTATAACAAACTATTAATTAAGCCCAAACAAGCCTTGAGTTGTAGCTAACAAAATAAAATAAAGCCCTTAATATTAAATCTATGTTCTGCCATGAGAAGAAGAGAATGAACTAAAATAGTATAGAACTGATTGAAGGCTTATTTATAGCCTTCCATGCAGCCACCATGTTGTTTCCAAGTTGTAGTAGGATTCCTTTGTTTCCTTTGCTATCTTCACTTCATGGCCCAAATAAGGTAGTATTGGACCCCTCTTGCACATAGATAAGATGTACTAGGATCTCTAATTCTGACTTGGTGGAAACCTTCAAAACCAATGCATTCAATGCGTCTTTCAATGTCTTTGTCTTGGACCGAGTCATGGGTCCATTTGGAACATGTAATGGGTCCTTGCTAGTGTTTCTGGGCTGGTCCGCATCAGTTTATATTTTTGATAGATTTGCTTGCTGCTTGCATGACTATCATAACAGTTTTGTTTTGCTTGTTTTCTAGTTTTTATTTGCTTCTTTAGTCATATAAACATTTAGATTGTGCTGCTAAGTTGGTTCTATTTGGTTTTGGTTTCAGTTCCATAAGAACTGTAAGAGGTGTGAGTGTTTGAGCGAAACACAAGCAATGTGAGGATTTTTTTTACCACTAACCAATTTTTGCAGGTGCTATCATGTCATATTAAAACAACACACCACCCCCTCCTGATGTAGAACTTAAATTCCAAATGCAAGCCATGATGAAGATGATGGAAATAATGAATTTCGTGATGGGGAACGTGTGTGACAGATTTGTTATCCAAGACATGAGAAAGGTTGGGGCTGATCCGAAATCAAACAATGGCAGTGGGGTTGAAAGGCCAAGGTGGGTTGATTATGAGGACTTTGAGGAGGACGTTGATGATATTGGTGATGGTGGATTTAAGGATGAAACCGTAGGCCATCGAGAAAGTTTTTGGCAGCCTAGTAACCAAAGGGATTTCATATATTTTGATGAGGTGTTGTGGAAAAAAGAGAAGGAGGATTCAAAAGGAGAGGTGGTTTCAAATGGAGAGAAATAAAGAGGTTAATGTTCTAAAAAAAGAATCCAAGAGTCTATCTCGTATTCTAAGGGAGATGAAGCAAGAACTTGAAGTGTTAAAAGTAGTCGTCAATGCCCAGCAAGCTTCAGAAAGATAGGCAAAAAAACGTTGCAATGATGATATATGAAATAGAACAGTTGCTACTGTCATCCAAAGTTGTTGGTAAGAAAAGAACTCCAAAGGCTTCAAAAAGAAGCTAAGGAATTGTCCATTCAACTTGTTGGTGATTCGAGGATGAATCATCTTGAGAAGAGAGGGAACAATATAATACAGGCAAGGTCAAATTTGGATTTTGAAGTAAAATGTTCTACTATGCAGTTTTATGGTAACAATTATAATTCTCAATTCGACTGTTGGATCGGGCTACAATTTTATGCGAAGACTCCTGACATGTTTTCCTACCTAGGGTTAAATTTTCAGAGCAATATAAGTTCAGGAAGGCACCGCGACACTGGTCAACAAGGTGATGTGCATCATGGGAATTATAATCCATCTCGTAAAGCTGAATCTAATATGCAAGAGGATTCAGATAGTCCAATGACAAGAGCGAGAGCAAAACAACTACAAAGGGCCATGACAAATCAAATTGCAATGATTGAAGCTGCGTCGAAGTTAAAAATTAGCAATCAGTTTGAAATTGGTTCAAGGGTGTTTATTTTCCTATAATTGGAACTTGGAGATGGGAAAAGCCCTTAATGGTTCTTTTGATGCTGGGCTACTTGTATTTGGATTGATAATGCAAATAAGTGAAGGAATTGATGATGTTTACGGTCAGAACAGTAGATGGATTTGAACCCCAATTTGAAGTCATCCAATGTATGTGATAACAAGACTTATGTAGGTAAAATTCAAGTTCAGAACGTGAACATTCTAGATTGTCCAACCATGATTGCATTGGACTTTTGTGTCAAAAGTTATGGCTGTTTTAAATTTGGTCTGCTTATGTTTCAGAAATGTAAAAAAAAACGTGTTATAGTTAAATTTGTCTAATTACTTTATTAAAAAAGTCTAGTTTTTAGGCTTGACTTCTGTCATGTTGAATTCACCTAACTTTGGAGGGATGTTTCAATGATAAATATGTATCAGAATATGTAATAAATACTTTTGGCCAAGATTTTGAAACTTAATTCAGAGAATTAAGAGTTGTTCTTCCAAATTCATTTTGTGAAGAACCCTACCTGACTTATCAGTCTTCAATCACAAAGAGTGTGGCGTCGAAATCCTAGACTGATCTTTGTGGCATCCAGATCGACTTATCAAAGTATCATTCTAGTCTATCCTCCATCTTATTTACCTTTAAATCACTACAATCCAGCCTAAATACCAAAAGAAAGACAACACAACCAGACCCATCCTTCATCCATTTTCATTAGAATCATTGTTGCCGATTTTCGAATCATTCACGGCACATCACAAAGACTATACAAATTTTGTTATTTACTTCCTATTAACTTGTGGCTTATTATTTGGCTAGGATTCTTTTCCTAAAAGGATGTGTTAGCTTGTTTTTGGAATCTCCTAGTTCTACAAAGATCTTTAATGGGTTTCAACATAGTTTCCAAGTGTGGTAAGGATTCATAAATGTTTTAGAATCCTTTTCTTACAAGGATTCCTTATTCATCCTAGCTACAAGGAAAGTGATGTGAACCTCATGATGTGGTCACGCAACCCGCACGCAAAGACACCAATTCCCGGAAAGCCAAGTAAATCAGGTTTGATAGGAGTGTGACACAAAGATAACTTGTACTTAGGCACCAACACTATTGGAAACGGAGACCCCCACCCAACGAATATTGATTTGCGAACGAGAAATATAAGGATGATGCCACAAAGCCAGTTGTTCTTTGATAAGTCGCTTTCAATTCTTTAGAGAACCAAGGAAGGGGGATTATCCCACCAACACACAACAAGTGCAGCAAAGAAGTTATTGATCTGAAAATTGCGTAACCTTACATGTTTGGTTATGCCTCTATTTATACTGACTCTAGACTTAAAACAACCCTAATGGACCCCCCTTAGGTGGACTTATATGAAGTCCACTTATAATTAACCCAAATAAGTAATAATAACCCAAAAACTAAGAAAAAATAATAAAAATAATAAAAATCCGAAAATTACCATCCTAAATATGCTAGAAACAAATTTGTGTTGCTGCCCCCTTCCCTTTTATGTCCTTGATTAGCTTGGATAAATTTCCTCATTTGTTGTTGATTTAATTACTTTCCTTCCTATGTTAGGAAAAGCATTAAATAGTCCTCCCCTCTTTAGGAATAAGATATGGCCAACTTCCTTACTTAATTAGGAGAATAAATTGCTGGCTTTTTATCCTTGTAGCATTAGGAAACAAAACAAGCCTAACAAGGCTGGTATTGGGCCGGACATATCAACCCCTTGTTCCACATGAATTGGGCTCTTCTTGGACCTGAACTAGATGAATTAAAGGCAATCCTTCATGCTTCTTAAATGTCCCAAGCCCTTCTAGGTCCATCTTGCTCCATAAGTTTTGAACAAGCCCATTCAATGCTTTTTTAAGCTTCTTTGCCCTAGCTCTTGTGATTGGCCCAATTGGCACCTCCAATGGATCGTTGGCATGATTACGCTTGGTGTTGGGCTAATGCGCATCATCCCCTCTCTCTTCAAAAGGATTCGACCTCGAATCATCGCCTACATCAAACAAAGTAAGATCAGAAACATTAAAGGTAGCACTAATACCATTCTCACCTGGCAAATCAACTTTATAAGCATTGTCATTGATCCTCTTAAGGATCTGAAATGGCCCATCTCCTCGTGGTTGTAGCTTTGATTTCCTATGGGCTGGAAATCTCTCCTTGCATATATGCACCCAAACTCAATCGCCGGGTTGAAAGACAACATGTTTGCGCCCCTTATTGGCTTTGGTCGCATACACACGATTCCTCTTTTCAATCTGTTGCCGCACACTCTCATGGAGTGTCTTCACCACCTGTGTTTTACGATTACGATCTAAACTAACCCTTTCATCAACAGGCAAAGGAATCAAATCCATTGGACTTAAAGGGTAAAATCCATACACAATTTGAAATGATAAAAATTCAGTAGTAGAGGAATGCACACTACGATTATATGCAAACTCAATAAATGGCAAACAATCTTCCCAATTCTTTAAGTTCTTTTGAATGACAGCACGCAGAAGTTGTGTTAAGGTCCTATTAACTATTTCGGTTTGTCCATCTGTTTGGGGGTGACAAGTAGTTGAAAACAACAATTTAGTACCTAATTTTCCCCATAACACCTTCCAAAAATAGCTAAGGAACTTAACATCTCTATCAGAAACAATGCTCTTAGGGACCCCTTGAAGTCGTACTATCTCCCTAAAGAACAAATCAGCAATGTTAGTGGCATCATCAGTTTTATGACATGGAATAAGGTGTGCCATCTTTGAAAACCTATCAACAACTACAAAGATTGAATCCCTACCCCGTTTTGACCTAGGTAAACCTAAGACGAAATGCATCGAAATGTCTACCCATGGTTCTTTAGGTACAGGCCTTGTATACAAGCCATGTGGTTGAGTCCTAGACTTTGCTTTCCTACAATTTATACATTTATCACATATGCGCTGCACATCTTTTTTTATTTTAGGCCAATAAAAATGCTCATGCAACACATCCAAAGTCTTAACAGCACTAAAATGCCCCATCAACCCACTCCCATGTGCTTCACGTACAAGCAATTCACGCATAGAACTTAATGGAACACACAATCGACTCTCTTTAAACAAATATCCATCAAGTCTATAAAACTTCCCAAAAGCCGAAGTTTTGCAAGCATTGTAAACATTAGCAAAATCACTATCATCCTTATACAATTCTTTTGTGTGTTCAAATCCTAGAAATCTAGCATCCTAAGTAGATAAAAGAACATACCTGCGCGAAAGTGCATCAGCCACAGTGTTTTCTTTTCCTTGCTTATACTTGATCACATGCGGAAAGGTTTCAATAAATTCCACCCATTTGGCATGTCTCCTACTCAACTTACCTTGCCCTTTCAAGTGCTTCAATGATTCATGATCAGAATGTATCACAAACTCCTTGGGCCACAGGTAATGCTGCCACGTCTCTAGAGTTCTTGATGTGAATCTCGTGATCACGTGGTCACGTAACCCACAATCAAGATTGAGATCTGTTCCCGGAAAGCCAAAATAGGTCTGATAGGAGTGTTACACAATGGAAACCTGCCCCAAGGCACCAACACTATTGGAATGAGTAGAATAACGCCACGAAGCCAATTAATCTTCGATAAGTCAGATTTAGTTCGTTCAAGAACTGAAGAATCCAAGAATCACTCTCACACGTTAATACTGAAAAGTTCAGAATAATAATCATCAAAAGCTGCCAAAATTTTGGCTTACATGAGTTTAAATAGTTCTTGAAAAACTAACCCTAATGGACCCCTTATGTGGACTTATATAAGGTCCACTCAAAAGTGGCCCAAAACCCTAAACTGAAATGCCCATAACCTGATCCAAACAAGCCTTGGACCCTGATACGGTTCAGCCCTGTGATACGACCCAAGTAAGGTCAGATTCGGATTTTGGCGTAAAAAGCACAACAGTCCAGGTTTACGGCAATTGTCATAATTCTCAATCCGACCGTTGGATCGGGCTAACATTTTATGCGGACTCTCCAGAAATATCTTACTACCTTGGGTTCGAAATTCAGGTCAATTGGAGTTCGGGAAGGATCCGCAATACTGGTCGACGGAGGCTGTACGGATTTTGTTATTTACTTCCGTTTGACTTGTGGACTTCCTATTTGGTTAAGATTCTTTTCCTACAAGGATGTGGCAGCTCGTTTTGGGAATTTCCTAGTTCCACAAGGATCTTTAATGAGCTGCAAGTGTGGCGGTGATTCATTAATGTTTCGGAATCCTTTTCTTATAAGGATTCCGTATTCATCCTAGCTACACAAGGAAAGAAAGGCTGGTGGTATTTAATGACATACTAGCTGTTTTATTTATTTTCTTTCATGTTTGGGCTTAATTAAAACTTTGTTTTGAGCTAGGGTCCAAGGCTTGTTTGGATCAGGTTATGGGCTTTTCACTTTAGGGTTTTGGGCCAGTTTTGAGTGGACCTCACATAAGGGGTCCATTAGGGTCAACTTTTCAAGAACTATTTAGACTCATGTAGGCCAAAATTTCGGCAGCTTTGATGATTATTATTCTGAACTTTTCAGTTTTAACGTGTGAGAGTGATTCTTGCATTCTTCAGTTCTTGAACGAACTGAATCTGACTTATCGAAGATTAACTGGCTTCGTGGCGTCATTCTACTCATTCCAATAGTGTTGGTGCCTTGGGGCAGGTTTCCATTGTGTCGCACTCCTATCAGACCTATTTCGGCTTTCCGGGATCGGATCTCAATCTTGATTGTGGGTTGCGTGATCGCGAGGTTCGCATCAGTTGGTATCAGAGCTAGGCTCCGAAAGAAGGTCATATCGTTCTGTTATTTTCGTCTTTTTTTCCTTTCTTTAGTATTCCCTAAAGTTTTTCAGTGTTTGCGTCCATCTTCTTGTTCTTCGAGTCTGCGTCATCTAAGCAAAAAAAATATATATATATTTCATTTGGTTACTGTCTCTAATCATATCAGTTTATTGAAAAGAAAAAAAAAAAAAACAAAGAAAGAAATAGAGAAAAGAGTGATTAGTTGAAATTTGAAGGATCATTCAATTTTTGCCTCAGAAACACAAATCTTGGTGAACCATAAGCAAACCGCCTCAGAATCAATTTAAACTTCATATTCAGTCTATTGGGGGTGGGATAGCATCATATATCAAAGTTGGGCTTATTATGATAGTATTTGTTTGAGGTTTTAATTCGAGGTTCAATTCTGCCGCAGAAACACTACTATTAGTGAACCATAAGCAAACCAGCTTAGAATCAATTGAAACTTCATATTATGTGTATTGGGTATTAGAGCACACCATATATTAAATTTGGGCTTATTTTGATGTCGGCTTCCGGAGGTTCAATTCTGCCGCAAACTGATCATACAAGGCGTTTGGGTACCTAGAAATAAGAGAACGACCTACAAATTGATTTCTGGAGTACTACATATTAAATTCGAGGTCATTTGGATATCGGTTTCTTTAGATTCCTAAACTGGGTCTTGTTTTGTCGTAACGGGTCTGTTTGGTGTTATCTTTCAAAACCTGTTTGTTTCTGTTTATTTCGTTCGTGCCATTGCGCTATCATCATATTTTGATATTTGGCTGTTGTTTGAGTCATTTTCATCACTTTTCGCATTTGTTTGTTTTTCCCCCGATAAGTTCTGGTCCAAACAAAAGTCAGATTCGTAATCTCGAATCTAAATCAGTGTTCTTCCTGTTATAAAACTCTATTCTTCTCGTCGTCTTCTTGTTTTTTTCCCCTAACTGTGTCATGTATTCACCAAGGGGGAGAGGGAACAGAGGAGGATTGTAGATCAACGATGCGAAATACTAAGCCATGGTTTGGGGGTTCTAGAACGAGAAGTTGATAAGTGTGGAAGATTATTCTATGATCCTGAAGCTTCATGGGAAAAAGAGGTACAACGCCAAAAGTATGAAAGACGAAGGAGAGTCGCTGTGGTTATCATTCAAAAGTATGTACGCAAGTGGTTAGTACGGCGTGCTTATTTGAAATTCTTGCCAGTCACTACTTCTATACGGTGTTGTTGGAGAAAGGTGTTGGCAATAAGGGGATTCCGAAGGCTTAAGCAAGAGGCTACTGAAGTCACCATCAATGCTATTCAAGATTCGAGGGCGAATCTTCTTGAAGAGGGAGGGAATGATACGGTTCAGCCCTGTGATACGACCCAGGTAAGGTCAGATTCGGATTTTGGCGTAAAAAGCACAACAGTCCAGGTTTACGGCAATTGTCATAATTCTCAATCCGACCGTTGGATCGGGCTAACATTTTATGCGGACTCTCCAGAAATATCTTACTACCTTGGGTTCGAAATTCAGGTCAATTGGAGTTCGGGAAGGATCCGCAATACTGGTCGACGGAGGCTGTACGGATTTTGTTATTTACTTCCGTTTGACTTGTGGACTTCCTATTTGGTTAGGATTCTTTTCCTACAAGGATGTGGCAGCTGGTTTTGGGAATTTCCTAGTTCCACAAGGATCTTTAATGAGCTGCAAGTGTGGCGGTGATTCATTAATGTTTCGGAATCCTTTTCTTATAAGGATTCCGTATTCATCCTAGCTACACAAGGAAAGAAAGGCTGGTGGTATTTAATGACATATTAGTTGTTTTTATTATTTTCTTTCATGTTTGGGCTTAATTAAAACTTTGTTTTGAGCTAGGGTCCAAGGCTTGTTTGGATCAGGTTATGGGCTTTTCACTTTAGGGTTTTGGGCCAGTTTTGAGTGGACCTCACATAAGGGGTCCATTAGGGTCAACTTTTCAAGAACTATTTAGACTCATGTAGGCCAAAATTTCGGCAGCTTTGATGATTATTATTCTGAACTTTTCAGTTTTAACGTGTGAGAGTGATTCTTGCATTCTTCAGTTCTTGAACGAACTGAATCTGACTTATCGAAGATTAACTGGCTTCGTGGCGTCATTCTACTCATTCCAATAGTGTTGGTGCCTTGGGGCAGGTTTCCATTGTGTCGCACTCCTATCAGACCTATTTCGGCTTTCCGGGATCGGATCTCAATCTTGATTGTGGGTTGCGTGACCACGTGATCGCGAGGTTCGCATCAGTTGGTATCAGAGCTAGGCTCCGAAAGAAGGTCATATCGTTCTGTTATTTTCGTCTTTTTTTCCTTTCTTTAGTATTCCCTAAAGTTTTTCAGTGTTTGCGTCCATCTTCTTGTTCTTCGAGTCTGCGTCATCTAAGCAAAAAAAAATATATATATATTTCATTTGGTTACTGCCTCTAATCATATCAGTTTATTGAAAAGAAAGGAAAAAAAAAAAACAAAGAAAGAAAGAAATAGAGAAAAGAGTGATTAGTTGAAATTTGAAGGATCATTCAATTTTTGCCTCGGAAACACAAATCTTGGTGAACCATAAGCAAACCACCTCAGAATCAATTTAAACTTCATATTCAGTCTATTGGGGGTGGGATAGCATCATATATCAATGTTGGGCTTATTATGATAGTATTTGTTTGAGGTTTTAATTCGAGGTTCAATTCTGCCGCAGAAACACTACTATTAGTGAACCATAAGCAAACCAGCTTAGAATCAATTGAAACTTCATATTATGTGTATTGGGTATGAGAGCACACCATATATTAAATTTGGGCTTATTTTGATGTCGGCTTCCGGAGGTTCAATTCTGCCGCAAACTGATCATACAAGGCGTTTGGGTACCTAGAAATAAGAGAACGACCTACAAATTGATTTTTGGAGTTTTCATAGTATTGTAGCACTACATATTAAATTCGAGGTCATTTGGATATCGGTTTCCTTAGGTTCCTAAATTGGGTCTTGTTTTGTCGTAACGGGTCTGTTTGGTGTTATCTTTCAAAACCTGTTTGTTTCGTTCGTGCCATTGCACTATCATCATATTTTGATATTTGGCTGTTGTTTGAGTCATTTTCATCACTTTTCGCATTTGTTTGTTTTTTCCCGATGAGTTCTGGTCCAAACAAAAGTCAGATTCGTAATCTCGAATCTAAATCAGTGTTCTTCCTGTTATAAAACTCTATTCTTCTCGTCGTCTTCTTGTTTTTTTCCCCTATCTGTGTCATGTATTCACTAAGGGAGAGGGAACAGAGGAGGATTGTAGATCAACGATGCGAAATACCGAGCCATGGTTTGGGGGTTCTAGAACGAGAAGTTGATAAGTGTGGAAGATTATTCTATGATCCTGAAGCTTCATGGGAAAAAGAGGTACAACGCCAAAAGTATGAAAGACGAAGGAGAGTCGCTGTGGTTATCATTCAAAAGTATGTACGCAAGTGGTTAGTACGGCGTGCTTATTTGAAATTCTTGCCAGTCACTACTTCTATACGGTGTTGTTGGAGAAAGGTGTTGGCAATAAGGGGATTCCGAAGGCTTAAGCAAGAGGCTACTGAAGTCACCATTAATGCTATTCAAGATTCGAGGGCGAATCTTCTTGAAGAGGGAGGGAATGATACGGTTCAGCCCTGTGATACGACCCAAGTAAGGTCAGATTCGGATTTTGGCGTAAAAAGCACAACAGTCCAGGTTTACGGCAATTGTCATAATTCTCAATCCGACCGTTGGATCGGGCTAACATTTTATGCGGACTCTCCAGAAATATCTTACTACCTTGGGTTCGAAATTCAGGTCAATTGGAGTTCGGGAAGGATCCGCAATACTGGTCGACGGAGGCTGTACGGATTTTGTTATTTACTTCCGTTTGACTTGTGGACTTCCTATTTGGTTAGGATTCTTTTCCTACAAGGATGTGGCAGCTGGTTTTGGGAATTTCCTAGTTCCACAAGGATCTTTAATGAGCTGCAAGTGTGGCGGTGATTCATTAATGTTTCGGAATCCTTTTCTTATAAGGATTCCGTATTCATCCTAGCTACACAAGGAAAGAAAGGCTGGTGGTATTTAATGACATATTAGTTGTTTTTATTATTTTCTTTCATGTTTGGGCTTAATTAAAACTTTGTTTTGAGCTAGGGTCCAAGGCTTGTTTGGATCAGGTTATGGGCCTTTTCACTTCAGGGTTTTGGGCCAGTTTTGAGTGGACCTCATATAAGTCCACATAAGGGGTCCATTAGGGTTAACTTTTCAAGAACTATTTAGACTCATGTAGGCGAAAATTTCGGCAGCTTGATCAGATTATTATTCTGAACTTTTCAGTTTTAACGTGCGAGAGTGATTCTTGCATTCTTCAGTTCTTGAACGAACTGAATCTGACTTATCGAAGATTAACTGGCTTCGTGGCGTCATTCTACTCATTCCAATAGTGTTGGTGCCTTGGGGCAGGTTTCCATTGTGTCGCACTCCTATCAGACCTATTTCGGCTTTCCGGGATCAGATCTCAATCTTGATTGTGGGTTGCGTGATCACGAGGTTTGCATCAGTTGGTATCAGAGCTAGGCTCCGAAACAAGGTCATATCATCCTGTTATTTTCGTCTTTTTTTCCTTTCTTTAGTATTCCCTTAAGTTTTTCAGTGTTTGCATCCATCTTCTTGTTCTTCGAGTCTGCGTCATCTAAGCAAAAAAAAAAAAAATTATATTTCATTTGGTTACTGCCTCTAATCATATCAGTTTATTGAAAAGAAAGGAAAAAAAAAAAACAAAGAAAGAAAGAAATAGAGAAAAGAGTGATTAGTTGAAATTTGAAGGATCATTCAATTTTTGCCTCAGAAACACAAATCTTGGTGAACCATAAGCAAACCACCTCAGAATCAATTTAAACTTCATATTCAGTCTATTGGGGGTGGGATAGCATCATATATCAATGTTGGGCTTATTATGATAGTATTTGTTCGAGGTTTTAATTCGAGGTTCAATTCTGCCGCAGAAACACTACTATTAGTGAAACCATAAGCAAACCAGCTTAGAATCAATTGAAACTTCATATTATGTGTATTGGGTATGAGAGCACACCATATATTAAATTTGGGCTTATTTTGATGTCGGCTTCCGGAGGTTCAATTCTGCCGCAAACTGATCATACAAGGCGTTTGGGTACCTAGAAATAAGAGAACGACCTACAAATTGATTTTTGGAGTTTTCATAGTATTGTAGCACTACATATTAAATTCGAGGTCATTTGGATATCGGTTTCCTTAGGTTCCTAAAGTGGGTCTTGTTTTGTCGTAACGGGTCTGTTTGGTGTTATCTTTCAAAACCTGTTTGTTTCGTTCGTGCCATTGCACTATCATCATATTTTGATATTTGGCTGTTGTTTGAGTCATTTTCATCACTTTTCGCATTTGTTTGTTTTTTCCCGATGAGTTCTGGTCCAAACAAAAGTCAGATTCGTAATCTCGAATCTAAATCAGTGTTCTTCCTGTTATAAAACTCTATTCTTCTCGTCGTCTTCTTGTTTTTTTTCCCCTATCTGTGTCATGTATTCACGAAGGGAGAGGGAACAGAGGAGGATTGTAGATCAACGATGCGAAAAACCGAGCCATGGTTTGGGGGTTCTAGAACGAGAAGTTGATAAGTGTGGAAGATTATTCTATGATCCCGAAGCTTCATGGGAAAAAGAGGTACAACGCCAAAAGTATGAAAGACGAAGGAGAGTCGCTGTGGTTATCATTCAAAAGTATGTACGCAAGTGGTTAGTACGGCGTGCTTATTTGAAATTCTTGCCAGTCACTACTTCTATACGAGGTGTTGGCAATAAGGGGATTCCGAAGGCTTAAGCAAGAGGCTACTGAAGTCACCATTAATGCTATTCAAGATTCGAGGGCGAATCTTCTTGAAGAGGGAGGGAATGATACGGTTCAGCCCTGTGATACGACCCAAGTAAGGTCAGATTCGGATTTTGGCGTAAAAAGCACAACAGTCCAGGTTTACGGCAATTGTCATAGTTCTCAATCCGACCGTTGGATCGGGCTAACATTTTATGCGGACTCTCCAGAAATATCTTACTACCTTGGGTTCGAAATTCAGGTCAATTGGAGTTCGGGAAGGATCCGCAATACTGGTCGACGGAGGCTGTACGGATTTTGTTATTTACTTCCGTTTGACTTGTGGACTTCCTATTTGGTTAGGATTCTTTTCCTACAAGGATGTGGCAGCTGGTTTTGGGAATTTCCTAGTTCCACAAGGATCTTTAATGAGCTGCAAGTGTGGCGGTGATTCATTAATGTTTCGGAATCCTTTTCTTATAAGGATTCCGTATTCATCCTAGCTACACAAGGAAAGAAAGGCTGGTGGTATTTAATGACATATTAGTTGTTTTTATTATTTTCTTTCATGTTTGGGCTTAATTAAAACTTTGTTTTGAGCTAGGGTCCAAGGCTTGTTTGGATCAGGTTATGGGCCTTTTCACTTCAGGGTTTTGGGCCAGTTTTGAGTGGACCTCATATAAGTCCACATAAGGGGTCCATTAGGGTTAACTTTTCAAGAACTATTTAGACTCATGTAGGCGAAAATTTCGGCAGCTTGATCAGATTATTATTCTGAACTTTTCAGTTTTAACGTGCGAGAGTGATTCTTGCATTCTTCAGTTCTTGAACGAACTGAATCTGACTTATCGAAGATTAACTGGCTTCGTGGCGTCATTCTACTCATTCCAATAGTGTTGGTGCCTTGGGGCAGGTTTCCATTGTGTCGCACTCCTATCAGACCTATTTCGGCTTTCCGGGATCAGATCTCAATCTTGATTGTGGGTTGCGTGATCACGAGGTTTGCATCAGTTGGTATCAGAGCTAGGCTCCGAAACAAGGTCATATCATCCTGTTATTTTCGTCTTTTTTTCCTTTCTTTAGTATTCCCTTAAGTTTTTCAGTGTTTGCGTCCATCTTCTTGTTCTTCGAGTCTGCGTCATCTAAGCAAAAAAAAAAAAAATTATATTTCATTTGGTTACTGCCTCTAATCATATCAGTTTATTGAAGAGAAAGGAAAAAAAAAAAAACAAAGAAAGAAAGAAATAGAGAAAAGAGTGATTAGTTGAAATTTGAAGGATCATTCAATTTTTGCCTCAGAAACACAAATCTTGGTGAACCATAAGCAAACCACCTCAGAATCAATTTAAACTTCATATTCAGTCTATTGGGGGTGGGATAGCATCATATATCAATGTTGGGCTTATTATGATAGTATTTGCTTGAGGTTTTAATTCGAGGTTCAATTCTGCCGCAGAAACACTACTATTAGTGAAACCATAAGCAAACCAGCTTAGAATCAATTGAAACTTCATATTATGTGTATTGGGTATGAGAGCACACCATGTATTAAATTTGGGCTTATTTTGATGTCGGCTTCCGGAGGTTCAATTCTGCCGCAAACTGATCATACAAGGCGTTTGGGTACCTAGAAATAAGAGAACGACCTACAAATTGATTTTTGGAGTTTTCATAGTATTGTAGCGCTACATATTAAATTCGAGGTCATTTGGATATCGGTTTCCTTAGGTTCCTAAATTGGGTCTTGTTTTGTCGTAACGGGTCTGTTTGGTGTTATCTTTCAAAACCTGTTTGTTTCGTTCGTGCCATTGCACTATCATCATATTTTGATATTTGGCTGTTGTTTGAGTCATTTTCATCACTTTTCGCATTTGTTTGTTTTTTCCCGATGAGTTCTGGTCCAAACAAAAGTCAGATTCGTAATCTCGAATCTAAATCAGTGTTCTTCCTGTTATAAAACTCTATTCTTCTCGTCGTCTTCTTGTTTTTTTCCCCTATCTGTGTCATGTATTCACTAAGGGAGAGGGAACAGAGGAGGATTGTAGATCAACGATGCGAAATACGGAGCCATGGTTTGGGGGTTCTAGAACGAGAAGTTGATAAGTGTGGAAGATTATTCTATGATCCCGAAGCTTCATGGGAAAAAGAGGTACAACGCCAAAAGTATGAAAGACGAAGGAGAGTCGCTGTGGTTATCATTCAAAAGTATGTACGCAAGTGGTTAGTACGGCGTGCTTATTTGAAATTCTTGCCAGTCACTACTTCTATACGGTGTTGTTGGAGAAAGGTGTTGGCAATAAGGGGATTCCGAAGGCTTAAGCAAGAGGCTACTGAAGTCACCATTAATGCTATTCAAGATTCGAGGGCGAATCTTCTTGAAGAGGGAGGGAATGATACGGTTCAGCCCTGTGATACGACCCAAGTAAGGTCAGATTCGGATTTTGGCGTAAAAAGCACAACAGTCCAGGTTTACGGCAATTGTCATAGTTCTCAATCCGACCGTTGGATCGGGCTAACATTTTATGCGGACTCTCCAGAAATATCTTACTACCTTGGGTTCGAAATTCAGGTCAATTGGAGTTCGGGAAGGATCCGCAATACTGGTCGACGGAGGCTGTACGGATTTTGTTATTTACTTCCGTTTGACTTGTGGACTTCCTATTTGGTTAGGATTCTTTTCCTACAAGGATGTGGCAGCTGGTTTTGGGAATTTCCTAGTTCCACAAGGATCTTTAATGAGCTGCAAGTGTGGCGGTGATTCATTAATGTTTCGGAATCCTTTTCTTATAAGGATTCCGTATTCATCCTAGCTACACAAGGAAAGAAAGGCTGGTGGTATTTAATGACATATTAGTTGTTTTTATTATTTTCTTTCATGTTTGGGCTTAATTAAAACTTTGTTTTGAGCTAGGGTCCAAGGCTTGTTTGGATCAGGTTATGGGCCTTTTCACTTCAGGGTTTTGGGCCAGTTTTGAGTGGACCTCATATAAGTCCACATAAGGGGTCCATTAGGGTTAACTTTTCAAGAACTATTTAGACTCATGTAGGCGAAAATTTCGGCAGCTTGATCAGATTATTATTCTGAACTTTTCAGTTTTAACGTGCGAGAGTGATTCTTGCATTCTTCAGTTCTTGAACGAACTGAATCTGACTTATCGAAGATTAACTGGCTTCGTGGCGTCATTCTACTCATTCCAATAGTGTTGGTGCCTTGGGGCAGGTTTCCATTGTGTCGCACTCCTATCAGACCTATTTCGGCTTTCCGGGATCAGATCTCAATCTTGATTGTGGGTTGCGTGATCACGAGGTTTGCATCAGTTGGTATCAGAGCTAGGCTCCGAAACAAGGTCATATCATCCTGTTATTTTCGTCTTTTTTTCCTTTCTTTAGTATTCCCTTAAGTTTTTCAGTGTTTGCGTCCATCTTCTTGTTCTTCGAGTCTGCGTCATCTAAGCAAAAAAAAAAAAATTATATTTCATTTGGTTACCGCCTCTAATCATATCAGTTTATTGAAGAGAAAGGAAAAAAAAAAAACAAAGAAAGAAAGAAATAGAGAAAAGAGTGATTAGTTGAAATTTGAAGGATCATTCAATTTTTGCCTCAGAAACACAAATCTTGGTGAACCATAAGCAAACCACCTCAGAATCAATTTAAACTTCATATTCAGTCTATTGGGGGTGGGATAGCATCATATATCAATGTTGGGCTTATTATGATAGTATTTGCTTGAGGTTTTAATTCGAGGTTCAATTCTGCCGCAGAAACACTACTATTAGTGAAACCATAAGCAAACCAGCTTAGAATCAATTGAAACTTCATATTATGTGTATTGGGTATGAGAGCACACCATGTATTAAATTTGGGCTTATTTTGATGTCGGCTTCCGGAGGTTCAATTCTGCCGCAAACTGATCATACAAGGCGTTTGGGTACCTAGAAATAAGAGAACGACCTACAAATTGATTTTTGGAGTTTTCATAGTATTGTAGCGCTACATATTAAATTCGAGGTCATTTGGATATCGGTTTCCTTAGGTTCCTAAATTGGGTCTTGTTTTGTCGTAACGGGTCTGTTTGGTGTTATCTTTCAAAACCTGTTTGTTTCGTTCGTGCCATTGCACTATCATCATATTTTGATATTTGGCTGTTGTTTGAGTCATTTTCATCACTTTTCGCATTTGTTTGTTTTTTCCCGATGAGTTCTGGTCCAAACAAAAGTCAGATTCGTAATCTCGAATCTAAATCAGTGTTCTTCCTGTTATAAAACTCTATTCTTCTCGTCGTCTTCTTGTTTTTTTCCCCTATCTGTGTCATGTATTCACTAAGGGAGAGGGAACAGAGGAGGATTGTAGATCAACGATGCGAAATACGGAGCCATGGTTTGGGGGTTCTAGAACGAGAAGTTGATAAGTGTGGAAGATTATTCTATGATCCCGAAGCTTCATGGGAAAAAGAGGTACAACGCCAAAAGTATGAAAGACGAAGGAGAGTCGCTGTGGTTATCATTCAAAAGTATGTACGCAAGTGGTTAGTACGGCGTGCTTATTTGAAATTCTTGCCAGTCACTACTTCTATACGGTGTTGTTGGAGAAAGGTGTTGGCAATAAGGGGATTCCGAAGGCTTAAGCAAGAGGCTACTGAAGTCACCATTAATGCTATTCAAGATTCGAGGGCGAATCTTCTTGAAGAGGGAGGGAACGATACGGTTCAGCCCTGTGATACGACCCAAGTAAGGTCAGATTCGGATTTTGGCGTAAAAAGCACAACAGTCCAGGTTTACGGCAATTGTCATAATTCTCAATCCGACCGTTGGATCGGGCTAACATTTTATGCGGACTCTCCAGAAATATCTTACTACCTTGGGTTCGAAATTCAGGTCAATTGGAGTTCGGGAAGGATCCGCAATACTGGTCGACGGAGGCTGTACGGATTTTGTTATTTACTTCCGTTTGACTTGTGGACTTCCTATTTGGTTAGGATTCTTTTCCTACAAGGATGTGGCAGCTGGTTTTGGGAATTTCCTAGTTCCACAAGGATCTTTAATGAGCTGCAAGTGTGGCGGTGATTCATTAATGTTTCGGAATCCTTTTCTTATAAGGATTCCGTATTCATCCTAGCTACACAAGGAAAGAAAGGCTGGTGGTATTTAATGACATATTAGTTGTTTTTATTATTTTCTTTCATGTTTGGGCTTAATTAAAACTTTGTTTTGAGCTAGGGTCCAAGGCTTGTTTGGATCAGGTTATGGGCCTTTTCACTTCAGGGTTTTGGGCCAGTTTTGAGTGGACCTCATATAAGTCCACATAAGGGGTCCATTAGGGTTAACTTTTCAAGAACTATTTAGACTCATGTAGGCGAAAATTTCGGCAGCTTGATCAGATTATTATTCTGAACTTTTCAGTTTTAACGTGCGAGAGTGATTCTTGCATTCTTCAGTTCTTGAACGAACTGAATCTGACTTATCGAAGATTAACTGGCTTCGTGGCGTCATTCTACTCATTCCAATAGTGTTGGTGCCTTGGGGCAGGTTTCCATTGTGTCGCACTCCTATCAGACCTATTTCGGCTTTCCGGGATCAGATCTCAATCTTGATTGTGGGTTGCGTGATCACGAGGTTTGCATCAGTTGGTATCAGAGCTAGGCTCCGAAACAAGGTCATATCATCCTGTTATTTTCGTCTTTTTTTCCTTTCTTTAGTATTCCCTTAAGTTTTTCAGTGTTTGCGTCCATCTTCTTGTTCTTCGAGTCTGCGTCATCTAAGCAAAAAAAAAAAAATTATATTTCATTTGGTTACCGCCTCTAATCATATCAGTTTATTGAAGAGAAAGGAAAAAAAAAAAACAAAGAAAGAAAGAAATAGAGAAAAGAGTGATTAGTTGAAATTTGAAGGATCATTCAATTTTTGCCTCAGAAACACAAATCTTGGTGAACCATAAGCAAACCACCTCAGAATCAATTTAAACTTCATATTCAGTCTATTGGGGGTGGGATAGCATCATATATCAATGTTGGGCTTATTATGATAGTATTTGCTTGAGGTTTTAATTCGAGGTTCAATTCTGCCGCAGAAACACTACTATTAGTGAAACCATAAGCAAACCAGCTTAGAATCAATTGAAACTTCATATTATGTGTATTGGGTATGAGAGCACACCATGTATTAAATTTGGGCTTATTTTGATGTCGGCTTCCGGAGGTTCAATTCTGCCGCAAACTGATCATACAAGGCGTTTGGGTACCTAGAAATAAGAGAACGACCTACAAATTGATTTTTGGAGTTTTCATAGTATTGTAGCGCTACATATTAAATTCGAGGTCATTTGGATATCGGTTTCCTTAGGTTCCTAAATTGGGTCTTGTTTTGTCGTAACGGGTCTGTTTGGTGTTATCTTTCAAAACCTGTTTGTTTCGTTCGTGCCATTGCACTATCATCATATTTTGATATTTGGCTGTTGTTTGAGTCATTTTCATCACTTTTCGCATTTGTTTGTTTTTTCCCGATGAGTTCTGGTCCAAACAAAAGTCAGATTCGTAATCTCGAATCTAAATCAGTGTTCTTCCTGTTATAAAACTCTATTCTTCTCGTCGTCTTCTTGTTTTTTTCCCCTATCTGTGTCATGTATTCACTAAGGGAGAGGGAACAGAGGAGGATTGTAGATCAACGATGCGAAATACGGAGCCATGGTTTGGGGGTTCTAGAACGAGAAGTTGATAAGTGTGGAAGATTATTCTATGATCCCGAAGCTTCATGGGAAAAAGAGGTACAACGCCAAAAGTATGAAAGACGAAGGAGAGTCGCTGTGGTTATCATTCAAAAGTATGTACGCAAGTGGTTAGTACGGCGTGCTTATTTGAAATTCTTGCCAGTCACTACTTCTATACGGTGTTGTTGGAGAAAGGTGTTGGCAATAAGGGGATTCCGAAGGCTTAAGCAAGAGGCTACTGAAGTCACCATTAATGCTATTCAAGATTCGAGGGCGAATCTTCTTGAAGAGGGAGGGAACGATACGGTTCAGCCCTGTGATACGACCCAAGTAAGGTCAGATTCGGATTTTGGCGTAAAAAGCACAACAGTCCAGGTTTACGGCAATTGTCATAATTCTCAATCCGACCGTTGGATCGGGCTAACATTTTATGCGGACTCTCCAGAAATATCTTACTACCTTGGGTTCGAAATTCAGGTCAATTGGAGTTCGGGAAGGATCCGCAATACTGGTCGACGGAGGCTGTACGGATTTTGTTATTTACTTCCGTTTGACTTGTGGACTTCCTATTTGGTTAGGATTCTTTTCCTACAAGGATGTGGCAGCTGGTTTTGGGAATTTCCTAGTTCCACAAGGATCTTTAATGAGCTGCAAGTGTGGCGGTGATTCATTAATGTTTCGGAATCCTTTTCTTATAAGGATTCCGTATTCATCCTAGCTACACAAGGAAAGAAAGGCTGGTGGTATTTAATGACATATTAGTTGTTTTTATTATTTTCTTTCATGTTTGGGCTTAATTAAAACTTTGTTTTGAGCTAGGGTCCAAGGCTTGTTTGGATCAGGTTATGGGCCTTTTCACTTCAGGGTTTTGGGCCAGTTTTGAGTGGACCTCATATAAGTCCACATAAGGGGTCCATTAGGGTTAACTTTTCAAGAACTATTTAGACTCATGTAGGCGAAAATTTCGGCAGCTTGATCAGATTATTATTCTGAACTTTTCAGTTTTAACGTGCGAGAGTGATTCTTGCATTCTTCAGTTCTTGAACGAACTGAATCTGACTTATCGAAGATTAACTGGCTTCGTGGCGTCATTCTACTCATTCCAATAGTGTTGGTGCCTTGGGGCAGGTTTCCATTGTGTCGCACTCCTATCAGACCTATTTCGGCTTTCCGGGATCAGATCTCAATCTTGATTGTGGGTTGCGTGATCACGAGGTTTGCATCAGTTGGTATCAGAGCTAGGCTCCGAAACAAGGTCATATCATCCTGTTATTTTCGTCTTTTTTTCCTTTCTTTAGTATTCCCTTAAGTTTTTCAGTGTTTGCGTCCATCTTCTTATTCTTCGAGTCTGCGTCATCTAAGCAAAAAAAAAAAAATTATATTTCATTTGGTTACCGCCTCTAATCATATCAGTTTATTGAAGAGAAAGGAAAAAAAAAACAAAGAAAGAAAGAAATAGAGAAAAGAGTGATTAGTTGAAATTTGAAGGATCATTCAATTTTTGCCTCAGAAACACAAATCTTGGTGAACCATAAGCAAACCACCTCAGAATCAATTTAAACTTCATATTCAGTCTATTGGGGGTGGGATAGCATCATATATCAATGTTGGGCTTATTATGATAGTATTTGCTTGAGGTTTTAATTCGAGGTTCAATTCTGCCGCAGAAACACTACTATTAGTGAAACCATAAGCAAACCAGCTTAGAATCAATTGAAACTTCATATTATGTGTATTGGGTATGAGAGCACACCATGTATTAAATTTGGGCTTATTTTGATGTCGGCTTCCGGAGGTTCAATTCTGCCGCAAACTGATCATACAAGGCGTTTGGGTACCTAGAAATAAGAGAACGACCTACAAATTGATTTTTGGAGTTTTCATAGTATTGTAGCGCTACATATTAAATTCGAGGTCATTTGGATATCGGTTTCCTTAGGTTCCTAAATTGGGTCTTGTTTTGTCGTAACGGGTCTGTTTGGTGTTATCTTTCAAAACCTGTTTGTTTCGTTCGTGCCATTGCACTATCATCATATTTTGATATTTGGCTGTTGTTTGAGTCATTTTCATCACTTTTCGCATTTGTTTGTTTTTTCCCGATGAGTTCTGGTCCAAACAAAAGTCAGATTCGTAATCTCGAATCTAAATCAGTGTTCTTCCTGTTATAAAACTCTATTCTTCTCGTCGTCTTCTTGTTTTTTTCCCCTATCTGTGTCATGTATTCACTAAGGGAGAGGGAACAGAGGAGGATTGTAGATCAACGATGCGAAATACGGAGCCATGGTTTGGGGGTTCTAGAACGAGAAGTTGATAAGTGTGGAAGATTATTCTATGATCCCGAAGCTTCATGGGAAAAAGAGGTACAACGCCAAAAGTATGAAAGACGAAGGAGAGTCGCTGTGGTTATCATTCAAAAGTATGTACGCAAGTGGTTAGTACGGCGTGCTTATTTGAAATTCTTGCCAGTCACTACTTCTATACGGTGTTGTTGGAGAAAGGTGTTGGCAATAAGGGGATTCCGAAGGCTTAAGCAAGAGGCTACTGAAGTCACCATTAATGCTATTCAAGATTCGAGGGCGAATCTTCTTGAAGAGGGAGGGAATGATACGGTTCAGCCCTGTGATACGACCCAGTAAGGTCAGATTCGGATTTTGGCGTAAAAAGCGCAACAGTCCAGGTTTACGGCAATTGTCATAATTCTCAATCCGACCGTTGGATCGGGCTAACATTTTATGCGGACTCTCCAGAAATATCTTACTACCTTGGGTTCGAAATTCAGGTCAATTGGAGTTCGGGAAGGATCCGCAATACTGGTCGACGGAGGCTGTACGGATTTTGTTATTTACTTCCGTTTGACTTGTGGACTTCCTATTTGGTTAGGATTCTTTTCCTACAAGGATGTGGCAGCTGGTTTTGGGAATTTCCTAGTTCCACAAGGATCTTTAATGAGCTGCAAGTGTGGCGGTGATTCATTAATGTTTCGGAATCCTTTTCTTATAAGGATTCCGTATTCATCCTAGCTACACAAGGAAAGAAAGGCTGGTGGTATTTAATGACATATTAGTTGTTTTTATTATTTTCTTTCATGTTTGGGCTTAATTAAAACTTTGTTTTGAGCTAGGGTCCAAGGCTTGTTTGGATCAGGTTATGGGCCTTTTCACTTCAGGGTTTTGGGCCAGTTTTGAGTGGACCTCATATAAGTCCACATAAGGGGTCCATTAGGGTTAACTTTTCAAGAACTATTTAGACTCATGTAGGCGAAAATTTCGGCAGCTTGATCAGATTATTATTCTGAACTTTTCAGTTTTAACGTGCGAGAGTGATTCTTGCATTCTTCAGTTCTTGAACGAACTGAATCTGACTTATCGAAGATTAACTGGCTTCGTGGCGTCATTCTACTCATTCCAATAGTGTTGGTGCCTTGGGGCAGGTTTCCATTGTGTCGCACTCCTATCAGACCTATTTCGGCTTTCCGGGATCAGATCTCAATCTTGATTGTGGGTTGCGTGACCACGTGATCACGAGGTTTGCATCAGTTGGTATCAGAGCTAGGCTCCGAAACAAGGTCATATCATCCTGTTATTTTCGTCTTTTTTTCCTTTCTTTAGTATTCCCTAAAGTTTTTCAGTGTTTGCGTCCATCTTCTTGTTCTTCGAGTCTGCGTCATCTAAGCAAAAAAAAAAAAAAATTATATTTCATTTGGTTACTGCCTCTAATCATATCAGTTTATTGAAAAGAAAGGAAAAAAAAAAAAACAAAGAAAGAAAGAAATAGAGAAAAGAGTGATTAGTTGAAATTTGAAGGATCATTCAATTTTTGCCTCGGAAACACAAATCTTGGTGAACCATAAGCAAACCGCCTCAGAATCAATTTAAACTTCATATTCAGTCTATTGGGGGTGGGATAGCATCATATATCAAAGTTGGGCTTATTATGATAGTATTTGTTTGAGGTTTTAATTCGAGGTTCAATTCTGCCGCAGAAACACTACTATTAGTGAACCATAAGCAAACCAGCTTAGAATCAATTGAAACTTCATATTATGTGTATTGGGTATTAGAGCACACCATATATTAAATTTGGGCTTATTTTGATGTCGGCTTCTGGAGGTTCGATTCTGCCGCAAACTGATCATACAAGGCGTTTGGGCACCTAGAAATAAGAGAACGACCTACAAATTGATTTTTGGAGTTTTCATAGTATTGTAGTACTACATATTAAATTCAAGGTCATTTGGATATCGGTTTCCTTAGGTTCCTAAATTGGGTCTTGTTGTTTTGTCGTAACGGGTCTGTTTGGTGTTATCTTTCAAAACCTGTTTGTTTCGTTCGTGCCATTGCACTATCATCATATTTTGATATTTGGCTGTTGTTTGAGTCATTTTCATCACTTTTCGCATTTGTTTGTTTTTTCCCGATGAGTTCTGGTCCAAACAAAAGTCAGATTCGTAATCTCGAATCTAAATCAGTGTTCTTCCTGTTATAAAACTCTATTCTTCTCGTCGTCTTCTTGTTTTTTTCCCCTATCTGTGTCATGTATTCACTAAGGGAGAGGGAACAGAGGAGGATTGTAGATCAACGATGCGAAATACGGAGCCATGGTTTGGGGGTTCTAGAACGAGAAGTTGATAAGTGTGGAAGATTATTCTATGATCCTGAAGCTTCATGGGAAAAAGAGGTACAACGCCAAAAGTATGAAAGACGAAGGAGAGTCACTGTGGTTATCATTCAAAAGTATGTACGCAAGTGGTTAGTACGGCGTGCTTATTTGAAATTCTTGCCAGTCACTACTTCTATACGGTGTTGTTGGAGAAAGGTGTTGGCAATAAGGGGATTCCGAAGGCTTAAGCAAGAGGCTACTGAAGTCACCATTAATGCTATTCAAGATTCGAGGGCGAATCTTCTTGAAGAGGGAGGGAATGATACGGTTCAGCCCTGTGATACGACCGAGGTAAGGTCAGATTCGGATTTTGGCGTAAAAAGCACAACAGTCCAGGTTTACGGCAATTGTAGGTGAAAATTTAACCCTAAAATTTAACCCTAATGGACCCCTTATGTGGACTTATATAGGCGAAAATTTAACCCTAATGGACCCCTTATGTGGACTTATATGAGGTCCACTCAAAACTGGCCCAAAACCCTGAAGTGAAAAGCCCATAACCTGATCCAAACAAGCCTTGGACCCTAGCTCAAAACAAAGTTTTAATTAAGCCCAAACATGAAAGAAAATAATAAAAACAACTATTATGTCATTAAATACCACCAGCCTTTCTTTCCTTGTGTAGCTAGGATGAATACGAAATCCTTATAAGAAAAGGATTCCGAAACATTAATGAATCACCGCCACACTTGCAGCTCATTAAAGATCCTTGTGGAACTTGGAAATTCCCAAAACCAGCTGCCACATCCTTGTAGGAAAAGAATCCTAACCAAACAGGAAGTCCACAAGTCAAATGGAAGTAAATAACAAAATTCATACAGCCTTTGTTGACCAGTATTGCGGTTCCTTCCCGAACTCCGATTGACCTGAATTTTTAACCCAAGGTAGTAAAACATGTTTAGAGAGTCCACATAAAATATTAGTCCGATCCAACAGTCGGATTGAGAATTATGACTGTTGCCGTAAACCTGGATTGTTGCGCTTTTTACACCAAAATCTGAATCTGACCTTACTTGGGTCGTATCATAGGGCTGAACCGTATCAATTCTTACCAAGGCATAGAGCTCCTTGTCATATGTAGGGTAATTAAAAGCTGCCCCATGAAGTTTTTCGCTGAAATACGCATTGGGCCTTTTATCCTGCATTAACACAGCTCCTATACCAATACCTGACGCATCACATTCAACTTCAAAAGCCATGAAGTTTTTCGCTGAAATACGCATTGGGCCTTTTATCCTGCATTAACACAGCTCCTATACCAATACCTAACGCATCACATTCAACTTCAAAAGCTCTCGTAAAGTCTGGCAAAGCTAAAACAGGTGCCGAACAAAGTTCATCTTTCAACAAATTAAAAGCCTTATCCTGTTCATCATTCCATTTGAATCCAACAGACTTTTTAACAATTTCAGTTAAAGGTGCAACTATAGTACTAAAATCCTTCACAAACCTTCTATAAAAACTAGCAAGTCCATAAAAATTCCTTACCCCACTTACCGATTTTGGTGTAGGCCAATCCCAGATGGCCTTAACTTTCTCCTTGTCCATCTCAATACCCTGTGCAGTTACGACATAGCCAAGAAGCACAATTTTTTCCATACAAAAGGTACACTTCTTAAGATTAGCATATAATTGCTCACTACGCAACACACTAAGTACATTACACAAATGATCAAGATGTTTATTTAAGTTCTTGCTATAGATCAAAATGTCATCAAAATGCACAACAACAAACTTACCTATAAACACACGCAATACATGATTCATTAAACGCATAAACATGCTAGGCGCGTTCGTAAGTCCAAACGACATGACTAACCATTCATACAAACCATGTTTAGTCTTAAATGCAGTTTTCCACTCATCACCCTCTTTCATCCTAATTTGATGGTACCCACTTCTTAGGTCAATCTTAGAGAAAATACATGATCCATGTAACTCATCTAGCATGTCATCAAGCCTAGGAATAAGATGTCGATACTTTACTGTTATGTTATTGACGGCACGACAATCAACACACATCCTCCATGTTCCATCCTTTTTAGGCACAAGTAGCACCGGCACAGCACAAGGACTTATACTCTCACGAATGTACCCCTTCATCAGCAACTCATCTACTTGCCTTTGAAGCTCCTTTGTCTCCTCGGGGTTGCTTCTATAGGCTGGATGATTAGGAATTGAAGCTCCAAGCACAAGGTTAATTTGATGTTCAATCCCCCTTAATGGTGGTAATCCATTAGGGATGTCTTCAGGAAAAACATCATCAAACTCCTGCATCAAAGAAACAGCCACACTAGGAATAGCAGAATCAAGATCGTTAGTGTTAAAATAAGCCTCCTTATACACAAGTAAGATCATTGGCTTATTAGTGAAAAATGCAGATCTGATTTGAGATCCTTTTGCATAAAAATTAGGTTGTTTCTTTAATTTTTCCATATTACTATCATCACACAAGCTTACTTTCTTCATTCCTCGATTTTTACCTCCATTCTCAACCGGTTTAATTAATGATTTAGATTTAGCCGAATCTGATGGTTTTCTCTCACCATTGTCCTCACGTGAATTTTCACTCTTCCCATCCTCACGTTCTTTTTTTAATTTGATCTGATCATCATACACTTGTTTTGGAGAAAGAGGTACAAGAGTGATGGTTTTACCATCCTTTACAATAGTGAACCTATTTCTAAACCCATCATGAATTGCTTTCCGATCAAACTGCCATGGACGCCCTAAAAGTATGTGACTAGCATGCATTGAGACTACATCACACAAAATCTCATCAGAATACTTCCCAATAGCAAACGCAATCAAAACCTGCTTAGTAACGCTCACTTCACCATTTGTATCATTTTTTTTATACATAAGTCAGCTTACCAAAAAAAAAAAACCCTCACTTCACCACATTCATTCAACCATTGCAATCTATAAGGCCTAGAATGCTTAATACAACTCAGATTCATTTTCTTCACAAGGGTATCACTAGCAACATTAGCACAACTACCTCCATCAATTATCATGCTAAATACCTTGTTTTGGATATGATATCAAGTGTGAAATATATTTTCCCGTTGCTGATCTACATCATCTTCTTTGATTTGCATGTTTAGCGCACGCCTTATAACCAATCCCTCTCCCTCAACAGGATATGCAATCTCCTCATCACTACAATCCACCAAAGGTGGCATCTCTTCACTTTCAGATTCAACCTCCCCATTGTCTCTTGTAAGCATAACTCTTCAGTTTGGACACTGAGATGCAATGTGCCCCTTCCCTAAACACTTAAAGCATTTACTATCTCTATCACGAGTAGGTTGATATTCAGATTTACCTTTCCCATCCGTATGAGTATCCTTTTTGGCCTTAGATGGTTCGGCCTTTGCATAAGGCCAAAGGTTGGGCGGCCCCTTCTCTCTTCAAATTCGGCCTCCATATTGAGGAAGATGAAGCCGAATTGGTCTGAAAACGTGTACTGCCCCTTCTCTTTATTTGCCTCTCCACCTTTGTTGCCATATGGACCATGTCCTCCAATTCCACACAATGTTGTAGTTCTACAACATTCGCAATGTCCCTATTTAGCCTATTTAGAAATCTAGCCATAGTAACTTCCTGATCCTCAATCACATTGGCTCGAATCATGGCGATCTCCATCTCCTTGAAATACTCATCCACGGACCTAGAACCCTGATTCAAATCCTATAATTTCAGATATAAATCTTTATAATAGTGGTTAGGCACAAATCGCCTTCTCATTAACACTTTCATCTCCTCCCACGACACTACCGGCCTCTCTCCACTTCTCCTTCTACTAATAACATCTGATCCCACCAAATCAGTGCATAATCTGTGAATTCGATGACAACCAATTTCACTTTCTTTGCCTCCGAATAGTTATGGCAATCAAAAATCCAATCCACCTTTTTCTCCCACTCCAAATATGCCTCAGGATCGTTTTTACCTTAAAAAGAAGGTGTTTTCAATTTGATAGCATCCAAATCACCATCTACATCAGCATGTCCCCCAACACCACGGAAATTTTCCTTTTGGCCGAATTGGCCCCTAGTTCTATTCCCAAAATCCCTTCAGTTTCTAGGCTGCCGAAAACCTTCCCGATGGCCTATGGCCTCTTCCTCAAAACCACCATCACCAATATCATCAACGACCTCTTCAAAATCCTCATAATCAGCCCACCTTGGCCTTTCGACCCTGCTGCCACTGTTTGTTTTCGGTTCAAACCCAAAGCTTCCTCACATTTTGGGTGCTTGTACCAGCCTCGTTACCACGTTTCTCCACCCTATCAAGTCTGTCACACACGTTTCCCATCATAAAATTCATCCTCTCCATCATCTGCGTCATGGCTTGCATTTGGAACGTAAGTTCTCCCTCAGGATGGGGTGGTGTGTTGTTTTGATCTGACATGATAGTACCTGTAAAAATTGGTTAGTGGTAAAAAATATTATCCTCACGTTGCTCGTGTTTCGCTCAAACACTCTTAATGTCCTCACACGCTCACACCTCTCGTCTCACCTTCTTACAGTTCTTGCGAAACTGAAACCAACACCAAATAAAACCAACTTGGCAGCGCAATCCAAATATATATGTGTGTGTGTGTGTGTGTGTGAGACTCAAGAAGCAATAAAAACCAGAAAACAAGCAAAACAAAACTTTGGTGATAGTCTCGCGAGTAGCGAGCGAGTCTGTCCGAAATATGAACGAAACTGAAGACTCGAAAAAAAAACAGAAACAAAATATGAAAAATGATGAAACAACACCCAGATATGTTGGAATGATGAAAATAAACTGCAAGAAACAAAAACAATAGAAAGAAAGCGAATTTCAAAAGTTAACGCAAAACAGACTCGTTTACGATGAGTTAAGTCCGAATCTGGAACCTAAAGTCAATGATGTCCAATTGAGCTAAAATTTGAGATATAGCGCTCTACCAACCCAAATAGATAGAACATGAAATTTGAACAATTTACGATAAGGTTTGATATACTGACACAAAAACAATATGAATCAGACCTGATTAGACCCGAATTTGAAACCCAAAGCAAACGATATCCAATTGACTCCAAAATGAATATATGGTGCGATTAGGGTCCCAGTAATAATAGAATCAAATTTGATCTCATTCCGAGTTGATTTGGTCAAATTTTCCTATGTTTAGTTTTTTGCGGCAGAAACAAAGAAATGCCTTTTTGAACGACTTCTCTTTTCTTTTCTTTCTTTCTTTTTTCCCTTTTTTTTTATGCCATAGATATATTTTGGTCAGGAACCAAACGAAATAACTTTTTTTTTTTGTTTTTTTCTGATATGCTGCCAAATCAAGAGAAGAAGAAATTGGACACTAAGGAATTTTTGTGCGGAAACAACAAGAAACGAAAATTTCAGAAGGATATAACCTGCCTGATTAATGGAGCCAAGCTCTGATACCAAATGATGTGAACCTCGTGATCACATGGTCACGCAACCCACATGCAAAGACACCAATTCCTGGAAAGCCAAGTAAATCAGGTTTGATAGGAGTGTGACATAAAGATAACTTGTACTTAGGCACCAGCACTATTGGAAACAGAGACCCCCACCCAACGAATATTGATTCGCGAACGAGAAATATAAGGATGATGCCACAAAGCCAGTTGTTCTTTGATAAGTCGTTTTCAGTTCTTTAGAGAACCAAGGAAGGGGGATTATCCCACCAACACACAACAAGTGCAGCAAAGAAGTTATTGATCTGAAAATTGCGTAACCTTACATGTTTGGTTATGCCTCTATTTATACTGACTCTAGACTTAAAGAAACCCTAATGGACCCCCCTTAGGTGGACTTATATGAAGCCCACTTACAATTGACCCAAATAAGTAATAATAACCCAAAAACTAAGAAAAACTAATAAAAATAATAAAAATCCGAAAATTACCATCCTAAATATGCTAGAATCAAATTTGTGTTGCTGCCCCCTTTCCTTTGATGTCCTTGATTAGCTTGGATAAATTTCCTTCTTTGTTGCTGATTTAATTACTTTCCTTCCTATGTTAGGAAAATCATAAAATAGTCCTCCCCTCTTTAGGAATAAGATATGGCCAACTTCCTTAATTAGGAGAATAAATTGCTGGCTTTTTATCCTTGTAGCATTAGGAAACAAAACAAGCCGTAAGGCTGGTATTGGGCCGGACATATCAACCCCTTGTTCCACATGAATTGGGCTCTTCTTGGACCTGAACTAGATGAATTAAAGGCTGTCCTTCATGCTCCTTAAATGTCTCAAGCCCTTCTAGGTCCATCTTGCTCTATAAGTTCTGAACAAGCCTGTTCAATGTTTCTTTAAGCTTCTTTGCCCTAGCTCTTGTGATTGGCCCAATTGGCACCTCCAATGGATCATTGGCATGATTACGCTTGGTGTTGGGATGATCCGCATCAGATGTGGTTATATGTTAAACTTGAGGTGTTCAACAAAGCTTTGTGAAACCAGATTCTCACAACTACAACTATCAATCACAAGCTTACAAACTTTGTTAGCTACAGAACACTTGCCTTCAAAAATCCATTTGCATTGTGATTCACTTGGTTATGCTGAAGTGTTTAGTAGTCTCCATACAACACATACCACTTCATCACCATCTTGCTCAGCCACTTCATAGGCGCATATCCTCTTCATCTGTGTTATGCTCCTCATAATCCCCTTCAAGCATCTTCAAGCTTATGTTGAGTGATATTGACAAATTTGCGTCTAGGACAGTCGCTAGATTTGTGGCCTAATGCATTGCACTTGAAATATCGAATTTCTTGTGTTACTCATTGCTTCTATTTCGATTTTGACTTGTTAGCTTTAGCTCCTCTACTCCACGAATCTACGAGCTTGTTCTTAATTCTACTTGACGAAGCTTTAGTACTGGGGTCAAACCGCTGGTTCATAAGACCCTTTAATGTTTTCTTTGATTGTATGATGTGTTCTGCCCTTAACGCTAAATTATGAGCTTGATCAACCAATCATATAGCTTACATGGCCAAAGTCTTGAACACTGTAATTCAATCCATTCACATAATGCGCAACTTATTGGTCTTTATTTTCATTCAAATTGCATCTAGCTTGCAAGCATAAAAACTCTTCGGTGTAGGTAGACACTAAACGTGTACCTTGATACCAGTTCTGAAGTCGTTGGAAAAAGACTTGTTCATAATCTAATGAAAGAAAACGACCCTTTAAAAGCGTCTTCATTTGAGTCCAATTCCGAATAGGGGGTTGTCTTGTTGATCTCAACAGATTTTGATGATGTTGCCACCATGCACCAGCACCTCCACATGATTTATAAGCTATAAAATCCACCTTATGTTCAACTTCAATCCTCATAATTTCAAGGAAACGCTCAACTTCATATATCCAATCAAGAAACTACTCAATATCTACTACACCATTGAAAAAAGGTAGATCAGCCTACATTTTATAGGAATCACCTTGTTGGACCCCATTTCTAGCACGTGGTTTGAATTCACCTCCAAAGCCTTCTTCATTTTCATCTTCTGGTTCAATATGTAGAGGGACAACATTTTCCTCACATAAGTTCGGTCTTTCCCTTGCAACTATGGGGCTGCTTTCTGGACTTGTGGGGGTGGGACATTGATTTGCATACCTCTAACAAGTTCATTCAACATCTCAATGCTCCCAATCATCCATTCTACATTTTTCTCTATCCTTGTAAAGATGTTCTCCAGTATCATTATCTTGCCCAACCATTACAAGACTTGGCACTGATACCACCTGACGGAACACAAACATTGATGGATCGTGTTCTCGTTCACAAAGACAAAGATTATTGATAACATTAACAAGATGATAGACAAGCCCAAAATTTAAGAGGAAATCTGAACTGAATACTTAAGCAAATAATTGTTATCAATCATCCATCATTTCATCTGTAGTTGCTAAGCTATCATTAAGACTCCAGATAACATAATAATTAAAACATATGAATATAAGATAAAATGTCTAGATTCGTTCAATGACCAGATTCACTCATTTAATTGTAGAAAACTTCAATAATCAGATTCAAAGTTTCTTTGACTCCATTAAGTTAGGTTGGCTTTGGAATGGACTTGATTTGACTGCAGCTCCCCATCAAGTTGTAGATGCTATTTACTTGTCAAATAGGTGTCCCACGAAAGGCTTGGATGGCATGACTCCACAAAAGGCATGAAAAGAAGAAAAGCCAAGTGTTACTCACTTACAGGTGTTTAAAAGCATTGGCTATATGTACATAGATAATCAAGTAAGGACTAAGCTAGATGATCATAACAAAAAGTTGATCTTTATGGGATATGATCAAAAGTCCAAAGAATACAAGCTTTAAAACCCCAATGAAGGAAATATGACGATTAGTAGGGATGTTGAGTTTAATGAAGACGAAGAATGAGATTTAAAGGTAGATGATAGTAAGAAGTATGATTTTTCTACTAGTTCTTAATGAAGAGGAAGAGAGATATGAAAATCATTAAGAGTAGTTATACTTCAACAATCACCTATGAACTCAAATTTACCTTTATCATCTTTTTCTAGTAAAAGTTTAAATAGTGATAGCTACGGAGTCCGCAAAGAAATATGAGGAGGCTTGATGACTTGTATGAGATAACTAATCCAATTGATTCAATTGTTGATGATCTAACACTATAGTGTCATCTTGCAACATGTGAACCTATAGTGTTTAAAGAAACAATAAAAGATGAAAAATAGATAATTGCTATAGATGTGGATATTGCATCTATTGAGAAGAATAACATATGAAAATTGGTTGCATAAATTGAATAACACATGAAAATTGGTTCGTAAACCAAAAATAAAGAAGTCAATAGGTGTCATGTGGAAGAATGTTATAGGAGAAGTGGAGAGGTACAAGGCGAGATTGGTGGCAAAAAAGCTATAGTTAAAAGCAAGAGATTGACTATGATACTTAAACTTCTCATTTGCAAATCAATATTCATTGGTGGGGGTTTCCATTTCCAAAAAAAAAGCTTATCTCTCTCTCCTCGCTCTCTCTCCCTCTCCCTCTCTAATCTATATTGTCTTTGATCTCCTTGGTTCACCGTTGGATCGTCACCATTTTCGAGTATGTTGTCCGTTAGAACATGCTCTACATCTTGACCGAACTGATCATCATTTCAATCAATGAACTGTGAGATACAGGCTTTGTAATTCTGGGGTTGTTGAAGCTCGATCTCTTTGGTTCACCGTTGGATCGTCACCATATTTGAGTATGTTATCCATCATAACATGCTCTATATCTTGACTAAAGGGATCATCATTTCAATCAATGAACTGTGAGATACGGGCTTTGTAATTCTAGGGTTGTTGAAGCTCGATCTCTTTGGTTCACCGTTGGATCGTCACCATATTTGAGTATGTTGTCCATCAGAACATGCTCTATATCTTGACCAAAGGGATCATCGTTTCAATCAATGAACTGAGAGATACTAGCCTTATAATTATTTGAGATAAGGTGATTAGCTGCATCTTTTTCAGTGGGTTTTCTTTCTGGACTTCCAATACCAGCTATAAACATGATAATCTCTCATTAAAGCTTTGCTCTCTCTAGTATTTGTCTATTGCCATAATGTCTTCATGTTCTGGTGTGGAATCTGTTCCAATGGTTAGCTGTAACATTAAACAACACAATAAAGTTAAGCCTGGACATACCTTAATATTAGAGCTAAAAGATATGTTGAATAATCATCATATGAAGATTTCTCAGTTTTCTAGTGACCATCAAGCTGATTCTGAAGCTAGCATAGAGAAATCCTCTACTCTCCAAGCTCCTCATGTTGTTTCAGAAATGAATCATGTGCTGGGTTTTGAAGTTGATGAATTGAAGGTAGGGTCTCAGCAACAAGAATAACTAAACCTAAAGACCAAACTGAATTTTTTAATTGCTTTGAAGGGTTCGGTTGTTGATGTCAAGGAGGGTAGTAAGAACATTGATTTTAATCCAGTTCGAAATCTGCATTTTGAACCCCTCGCTATAACTGATGGTCGTATAACAGTAGCCCCTCCGTATAATGTGTTTGACGATGGCTGTGAACTTTGGAAATCCACCCTAGTTGGTCATTTTGTGGGTCAGAAATTACCATATCCTGTTGTTAATTCGATTGCCAAAAGGATATGGGGCTCCAATTGTCTATCAGAAGTTTTATCTTCGGAAAATGGTTTCTACCTTTCCACTTTTGATTCTGTTGATCGCGCCACTAATGTTCTGGAAAGAGCCCCATGGCACATGGCAAACAGACCTTTGGTGCTTAAACGTTGGCAACCGAACATGCAATTTTTGAAAGGTGATTTGGTCAGAGTTCCAGTATGGGTTAGGCTGTATAATGTTCCTCTTGAGTATTGGACTATTAAGGGGCTGAGTTGTATAGCGAGTGCTATTGGGGTTCCCCTTCATGCTGATCGTACTACATTGTTGCGTAAAAGGCTTAGCTACGCAAGAGTTTGCATTGAGATAGATGCTTCAAAGACGCTGGTTAAGGAATACGACCTTCGCTGTCCAAATGGGGTATTCGTAACAATCTCAGCTGTTTATGAATGGATACCGTCAAGGTGCAATAACTGCAACATCTTTGGACACACCACAACAATATGTACTTCTAATAAAGTTGTTCATTCTACAGTGGTGGCAGAGGGTGCGAGGAAAGTAGGAGCTGTGATCTCTAAATCTGCGGATAACAAATAGAATCAGTTTCAATGGCAAGTAGTTGTTAAACGAAATAAGGGTTCTGTAAGTGGTGAGAATGGTCCGTGTGCATCTAAAGTGCATAATTGTAATGAGAATGAGAATGGTTGCTCAACATCTGGTATACATACGTCTGATTGTAATGATCTTGTGACATCAGATGTGTGCAATGCTGTTTGCCATGAAGACAAAACTCCCACCTCTCCTCATGTTTTGAGAGACATGGAGCAGGAGGAAGGGACTACATATATTGCTTTAGATCAAAGTTTTGTCGTCTCCAATACAAATGCTTGTGCGACCGTGAACCAGGTTCTCTCTACTATTAGTCATGAGCTGAATGTTGATGTTGCAGCAATGGGAGGTGATATAAATGAAGAACGAAATGAGAAGGAGTCGACGTCACTGATCCCGACAAGTCCACAAATTCTAAATTCCACCGATGGGAAAACTGTTAATGAGTCAGCTATTAAGGCTGGAGACTCTCTGGAGAAAAAGAAAAAGGGTTCAAAGAAGAATAAGAAATCTGCTTCCTCGCGGGGTGGCGCGTCAAGGTAACCTTTATGTTGCTGTTTGTACTCCTCTCTATTTTCTTATGATGATTGGATGTTGGAATGTTAGAGGTTTGAATGACCCCATAAAGCATTCAGAATTGCGTCGGCTAATCTTTTTTTTTGGTAAGCTGACTTATGTATTAAAAGAAAAAGATACAAAGAATATAATGGGCATACCCAAGATTTACAATGTGAACAGAAACGAAACCAACAAATGGCTACAACTAGCCACATAACAAAACAAAAACTTAGACCAACTAGATATGCTAGGGGTACAAAAACAACCAGCTAAACATCAAATTAAGAGTCCATGTTATTGACCCTCCAAAGTCTTTGGATCCTTATGTTTTCATCTGTTTGTTGAACGTTCCTCATCAAAACAAGCTTATCCCGAATGATACATTCGATTTGATCAAAAACCACATTCGAAGTTTTGGACACATCTGCAAAGATCCTTGCGTTCTGTTCTTGCCAGATACAATACACTGTAGCTGCGAAACCCAGTTTACGAGAAAAGTTGACGAAACTTTTGCCATGCCAAGTCCCAAGACATGCATTTCTTCTATGGGTGGCTATCCAACGGAAACTCTCAACGCAGGATAGACTTCATCGGTTTGGTATACATGGTCCCAATAGGTGCTCACTCTGTCTCCGCAACAATGAAGATCACAACCACTTGTTCTTTGAATGCTCCTATACGAAAGCATTATGGTGGAATGTTTGTGACAGATGCGACATTCCAAGAATGACAAAAAACTTGGATGAATGGATTCGATGGGCCGCTGTCACTTGGCATGGCAAAAGTTTCGTCAACTTTTCTCGTAAACTGGGTTTCGCAGCTACAGTGTATTGTATCTGGTAAGAACGGAACGCAAGGATCTTTGCAGATGTGTCGAAAACTTCGAATTTGGTTTTGGATCAAATCAAATGTATCATTCGTGACAAGCTTGTTTTGATGAGGAACGTTCAACAAACAGATGAAAACATAAGGATTCAAAGTCTTTGGAGGGTCAATAACATGGGCTCTTAATCTGACGTTTAGCTGGTTGTTTTTGTACCCCTAGCATATCTAGTTAGTCTAAGTTTTTGTTTTGTTATGTGGCTAGCCTATAGCCATTTGTTGGTTTCGTTTCTGTTCACATTGTAAATCTTGGGTATGCCCATTATATTCTTTGTATCATTTTTTTTTAATACATAAGTCAGTTTACCAAAAAAAAAGAGATTGACTGTGATAAAGTTTTTGTTCCAGTTGCTAGAGTGGGGATTCTTTGATTGATAATTGCCACAACAACCTAAGATAAATGAAAGATCTACCAAATGGATGTCAAGTTGGCCTTTCTAAAATGTTTTCTTAAAAAAGAGGTCTACATTGAGTAACATATAGGTTATAAAGTGAAGGGACATGAAGACAGGGTCTTAAAGTTGAACATAGCCTTTTATGGATTAAAACAAGCCCCAAGGGCTTGGTATAATTGCATTGATAGTTATTTCTTAAAGAATGGATTTGTAAAATGCCCCCATGAATATGTTATCTATGTAAAGATAAAAAAGAGTAGTGATACTCTTATTGTATGCACAACATGGATGGCTTGATCTTTACAAGCAATAACCCAAAGATGTTTAGAGACTTAAAGCATGCAATGATCAAGAATTTTGAGGTGACACTCTTATTGGTCTTATGTCTTCCTAATTAGGGATTGAGATAAAAAAAAATGAAATCTTTGTGGGTCAAGAGAAGTTTGCAAATGAGATTCTTAAGAAGTTTAAAATGGAGGATTATTGACACGACCAAAAGCTTGATGTCTTTTCCCAAGAACAGGAGTGTCGAAGTAATAAATAACCCGGCAAGACCGGGGTCGAACCACAGAGAGGTTAATTGTATAAATTATAAATAACAAGACAACAACAACAACAACAATAATAACAATAATAATTATTATTATACTCAGTATGTGGCGTTGTTATACCTGAGAATGATCTAAAAGATCGGGTCACAGGTTTCCAGCCTATATACTGAGTTTATGAAAAGATCAAAGATATATATTATATAATATAAACAGAATGTAAATAATAATAATAATAATAATAATAATAATAATAATAATAAAAGCAGAAGATGAAGAAATTAATGAGAACTTTGAGATGAAAGATTAACGTAAGGATTAAACAATGATAAAAACAAATGTGAAGGTTAGAGGATCCAGTAATGGTATTTCAAACAAGTATAATATAAACTCTTATTACTCAATTGGAAACCACACATAAAGGAGGTTCCAATCATATTATAAATTGTTAACATGATTACATTAGTTATCTTATTCGAATAAAGCTAATACTTGTAAATGTTGGTAGGCATTCATGATTATAACTTATGTTAACAACAAATCAAGTTCCTTTCATAGCTCAGGTGTCGGTTATACCATACAGTATGGGCTATGAAAGTGCCAAGTATTTGTTGTACCAAGTGTTATACAACATAAATCTAGATTAACCATTTAACAAGCAAAGTATTAAAAGTGAACAAGATAACAAATATAAAACATGTTAGTATCCAACGTTAATGTAACAACCCGGCTTTCCAAGCCCAAAACACAATAATTTTTTTTTTTTTTATGCATTCAATCCACATGGTGCCGGCAATCAATGAATCTAAATCCTCACATCATCGAAATACAATCCATACAATCAACATTTCATTTCAAAGTGAATCTTACACAAACACGTAATATTAAGGTTGCTTGATTTGAAGTTCGTATTAAAAATATATACATAGACATGAGTTTACAGTCTTCTCCTACTAATAGTCATCACAATTTTAAACAAAAAGGATCTAATAAAAGTTATACATTCAGTACATTGATCCATACAAAATACATTGTGATTTAAGATACATCTACATAATTCCTTGCAAAATAGGTTCCCGTGTATCGGGTTTCCTAGACATCTCGTTGGTGTGAAGTCCCTGCAGCAGTACAAACATTTAAGAGAATGCAAATATTTAATAATAATAAGAATGGTAACTCACGGTTTGGCAATTAAATAAAACATTAACAATTATAATTTCTTCATGTATTTGCTACAACAACTAGTAGTACATATAGATACACAAGTTTTCGGATGCCATTCGCCAAAACTAGTCATTCATTTGTGTCGGCCTTCCATGGCGAAAGCTGCGTCGCTGCCGATCCAAAATCGGCAGCAGAAACTGCATTGCTGCCGATCAAGGAATCGGCAGCGAAAACTGTGTTGCTGCCGATCCAGAATCGGCAGCGGAATCTGCGTCGCTGCCGATTTCTGTATCGGCAGCAGAATCTGCGTTGCTGCCGATCCAGAATCGGCAGCGGAAATCTGCGTCGCTGCCGATCCAGAATCGGCAGCGGAATCTGCGTCGCTGCCGATTTCTGTATCGGCAGCAGAATCTGCGTTGCTGCCGATCCAGAATCGGCAGCGGAAATCTGCGTCGCTGCCGATCCAGAATCGGCAGCGGAATCTGCGTCGCTGCCGATTTCTGTATCGGCAGCAGAATCTGCGTTGCTGCCGATTCAGAATCGGCAGCGGAAATCTGCGTCGCTGCCGATCCAGAATCGGCAGCGGAATCTGCGTCGCTGCCGATTTCTGTATCGGCAGCAGAATCTGCGTTGCTGCCGATTCAGAATCGGCAGCGGAAATCTGCGTCGCTGCCGATCCAGAATCGGCAGCGGAAATCTGCGTCGCTGCCGATCCAGAATCGGCAGCGAAATCTGCGTCGCTGCCGATTTCTGCTTCGGCAGCGAAGTCACTCTTTTATCCCAGCCATCCATCCGTTTGGATGCCATTAGCCGAAGCTAATCATTCTTTGTCCCGGCCATCCATTCGGACGCCATTAGCCGAAGCTAATCACTCTTTTGTCCCGGCCATCCTTTCGGATGCCATTAGCCGAAGCTAATCATTCTTTGTCCCGGCCATCCCTTCGGACGCCATTAGCCGAAGCTAATCATTCTTTGTCCCGGCCATCCCTTCGGACGCCATTAGCCGAAGCTAATCATTCTTTGTCCCGGCCATCCCTTCGGATGCCATTAGCCGAAGCTAATCACTCTTTTTGTCCCGGCCATCCTTTCGGATGCCATTAGCCGAAGCTAATCATTCTTTAATCAACATTCAAGCGTTCAACAATCTAATATCGGTTCTAACAATATGATAGTACTCAAGTTAAAATATTTCAAGATTCAACGTAAGAAAAAGGAAGGTGCAAGTCACCTACCTGCTCCACCTGTGGGTCGTTCCTGTCTTGATGATGGTCCACTCCCGACCGCACCACCTAAGACATCAATGGTCACAAATTAGCACATTTGTATTTATTTTATTTTTGAATCATATTCATCATCACACTTATTTCAAGAGTTCATATGTTCACATTCAAGTGTTCCCTATTTTACATCATCATAACATGCAATTGTTACTAGCATTTAAGTCATTCCCGCCTAGGAGGCTTATTGTAGGAATTCGGCAGCGAGAACTGGTTCGCTGCGGGCTGCCAGTTCGGCAGCGACAACTGTTTCGCTGCCGGCAGCCAGTTCGGCAACGAAAACTGCATCGCTGTTGGCGCCACAGTTTCGCTGCGCAACGCACAAATCGGCAGCGAATATCAATTCGCTGCAGGAGGTTCAGTTGCGGCAGCGAAACAGAATTTCGCTGCGCAACCCACAAATCGGCAGCGAATATCAATTCGCTGCAGCAGGTTCCGTTGCGGCAGCGAAACAGAATTTCGCTGCGCAACACACAAATCGGCAGCGAATATCAATTCGCTGCAGCAGGTTCAGTTGCGGCAGCGAAACAGAATTTCGCTGCGCAACACACAAATCGGCAGCGAATATCAATTCGCTGCAGCAGGTTCCGTTGCGGCAGCGAAACAGAATTTCGCTGCGCAACACACAAATCGGCAGCGAATATCAATTCGCTGCAGGAGATTCAGTTGCGGCAGCGAAACAGAATTTCGCTGCGCAACACACAAATCGGCAGCAAATATCAATTCGCTGCAGAAGGTTCCGTTGCGGCAGCGAAACAGAATTTCGCTGCGCAATACACAACTCGGAACCATCAATTTCAGCACATAGTTCTTCAACAAAATTCCAGCAATAACATCACAGCAGAACGCATTAAATTCCAGCACTAACATCACAGCAGAACACATTAAATTCCAGCACTAACATCACAGCAGAACACATTAAATTCCAGCAAGAACATCACAGCAGAACACATTAATTGCAGCAACAATCATCACAACAGAACACATTAATTCCAGCAGCAACATCACAACAGAAACACATTTAATTTCAGCAGAACACACACACACATGCATGCTGGCCTACCCCATAGTTAAAGCCAGCTTCTACCATAATTGTTAGATGTTTTGAAATTGACTTTATTTCACTTCTGTTTGCTAGTTCTCCTAGTTAATTTCAGTTTCCCCCATAGTTGGCTTAGGTCTTAGATCAATTTTTCTTAGGGTTTTTCTTCTTCATTTTCGTTTTTGATTTTAAGGGGGAGAGGAAAGGGAGTTCCATGACTCATACCTTCTGAATTTAACTAAGTTTGAGGAAGGTTTGACACTATTCTTTTCTCTTCAGCTGCTGGTTCTCTTCCTTCTTCTTCCTCTCACGTTTTCCAGCTCTCTTTTTCCTCTCCTCTATGCAGCTGCCCACTCCTCTCTCAAGGTCTCATCTCTCCCTCACAAGCTCACAAGACACTCTACTAGTTTGATTCACGTTTTTGATGTGAAAGGGGAAGGGAAGAATGACATGCAGCTGCTGGTTTGGGAAGAAGATGAGTCATTCTCTCTCCCCTCTTTGTATTTATACTACCCATCAAATGAATTGGGTTGTTTGGGGGTTGGTTTAGGTGTGTCCTTATCCTTGTTTGGTTTATCTAAAACCAGTTTTTTACCCCTCCCTCCCAGCTGTGCGTCACTGTTGATTGAGAAATCGGCAGCCGAAAACTGCGTCGCTGCCGATTTCTGCATCGGCAGCGAAATCTGCGTCGCTGCCGATTGCTGCATCGGCAGCGAAAACTGCGTCGCTGCCAAATCCAGAATCGGCAGCGAAATCTGCGTCGCTGCCGATTTCTGCATCGGCAGCGAAATCTGCGTCGCTGCCGATTTCTGCATCGGCAGCGAAAACTGCGTCGCTGCCGATTTCTGCATCGGCAGCGAAATCTGCGTCGCTGCCGATTTCTGCATCGGCAGCGAAATCTGCGTCGCTGCCCAATCCAGAATCGGCAGCGAAAACTGCGTCGCTGCCGATTTCTGCATCGGCAGCGAAATCTGCGTCGCTGCCGATTTCTGCATCGGCAGCGAAAACTGCATCGCTGCCGATTTCTGCATCGGCAGCGAAATCTGCATTCACCACCATCTTTCTCTCTCTCTTTCTCTTTAAATATATATATATATATATATAGACATAGATATATATTTTCGTTTGGGTGTTTACATTCTCCCCTCCTAAATATGAATTTCGTCCTCGAAATTTAAAAAGTTTCACACTCCATACCTGGTAGTTCAAATAAATTGGGGTACTTTTTCCTCATCTCAGCCTCCCTCTCCCAAGTTTCCTCTTCTACTTGAGCATTTCGCCATAAGATTCTGACGATGGGGATCTTTTTGCTCCGTAACTCCTTCACTTCTTGATCTAGTATCCTTATGGGTCTCAATTCCAGTGTTAAGTCTTCCTTGACTTCTACTGGAACCTGGGGTAGAACTCGGGCGGGGTCTACGTCAGCCTTCCTTAACAAGGAGACATGGAACACATCATGGACCCTGGCTAACTGTGGGGGCAAATCCACCTTGTAGGCTACTGGTCCAACTCGTTGTAAGATTTTGAAGGGTCCGATGAAACGGGGAGTTAGCTTCCCTTTCAACCCAAACCGTAACATGTTCTTCCATGGGGCTACCTTCAGGAACACCTGGTCCCCCATACTGAACTCGAGAGGTCTTCTCCTCACATCGGCATACTTCTTCTGTCTATCCTGCGCGGCTTTGATGCGATCCCTGATAGTTCTCACTTTCTCCGTGGTGACTTGGACCAATTCTGCGCCATATAACTTCCGGTCCCCAATTTCCTCCCAACACAAAGGAGTTCTGCACCTCCTACCATACAAGGCTTCATACGGGGCCATCCCTATTGTGGCTTGATGACTATTGTTATACGTGAACTCCACCAATGCCATGTGTTCCTCCCAGTTTCCTCCAAATTCTAGCACACAAGCCCGTAATAGGTCTTCCAAGACTTGGATGACTCTTTCCGATTGGCCATCCGTTTGAGGGTGAAACGCAGTGCTCATGTCCAACCTTGTCCCCAAGGCATGTTGTATGCTCGGCCAAAGTCGAGAGGTGAACCTGGGATCTCGATCCGATACAATGGACACCGGAATCCCATGAAGTCGTACCACCTCGTTTATGTAGATCTTGGCAAGCTTGTCCACCGAGTCGGTCATCTTTACGGGCAAGAATAGTGCGGATTTCGTCAACCGATCTACAATGACCCATATCGCATCATTTCCTTTTCTCCCTTTGGGAAATCCTGACACGAAATCCATGGTGATCATCTCCCACTTCCATTCTGGAATTTGTAATGGTTGTAATGGTCCCGCAGGCCTTTGGTGTTCAACCTTGACTTGTTGACATATCCCACACTTTGACACATACTCAGCTATGTCCCTTTTCATATTAGGCCACCAATAGAGGTGTTTCAGGTCTCGATACATCTTAGTGCTGCCAGGATGTATGGAGAATTTGGACTCATGAGCTTCTTGTAGAATCATCCGTTTGACTGTTTCGTCATCAGGCACGTACAACCGTTGTCCCATCATCAAGGATCCATCATCCGCTACTCGGAATTTCATTTCTACCCCGGCCTCCACATTCTTCCTAATCTTGGACCCCACCTTGTCATGGAATTGGGCATGTAGTATATGTTCTCGATACGTTGGTCGCACCAATAATTGGGCTACTAACCCACCTCTTGTATCAATTCCCAAATCTGCACCCAACTCTTTTAATTCTGCCAATTGCCGCTCCTTTCCCACTGTTAAGCTTCCCAAGGAGGCTTTATTTTTTCGACTGAGGGCATCTGCCACCACATTTGCTTTCCCCGGATGGTATTCTATGGTGCAATCATAATCCTTAATGAGCTCTATCCACCTTCTTTGCCGCATGTTCAACTCCTTTTGCGACATCAGATACTTCAGGCTCTTATGATCAGTAAAAATTTGGGTTCGAGACCCATACAAATAGTGTCTCCATATCCTCAAGGCAAATACTACAGCTGCCAACTCCAGGTCGTGCACCGGGTAGTTCACCTCATGAGTCTTTAATTGTCTTGATGCATAGGCGATCACCTTCCCATGTTGCATCAAAACACACCCCAATCCCTTCCCCGAGGCATCACTATATACCACAAAACCCTCGGTCCCTGAGGGGAGAGTTAAGACTGGAGCAGTGGTGAGCCTCCTCTTCAATTCTTGGAAGCTTGCCTCACATTCTTCCGACCACACCCATTTCTTATCCTTCCTAGTTAGCTGGGTCAAAGGGGTTGCAATCAGGGAAAAACCTTCGATAAATCTCCGATAGTATCCTGCAAGTCCCAGGAAACTACGTATTTCAGTGACCGAAGTCGGTCTTTCCCATTTCACGACTGCTTCGACTTTTTGAGGGTCAACAAAAACACCTTCGGCTGAAATGACATGTCCCAAAAACATCACTCTTTTAAGCCAAAATTCACATTTACTCAGTTTTGCATATAGCTGGTGATCTCTCAAGGTTTGTAAGGTTTGTCTCAAGTGTTCTTCGTGCTCCTTGAAAGAATTTGAGTACACCAGTATATCATCAATGAATACCACCACAAACTTATCCAGGTATGGTTGGAAAACCCGATTCATCAAATCCATGAAGAGGGCTGGGGCGTTCGTCAACCCGAACGGTAATACCAAAAAATTCATAGTGTCCGTAACGAGTTCTAAATGCGGTCTTTGCTACATCCGCTTCTTTAATCTTCATCTGATAGTACCCTGATCTCAGATCTATCTTCAAGAATGCCCTTGCTCCTTTTAATTGGTCGAACAAATCATCTATCCGAGGCAACGGATACTTGTTTTTCATTGTTATTTTGTTCAACTGTCGATAGTCAATACAAAGCCTATGGGTTCCATCTTTCTTTCTTACAAATAGGACCGGTGCTCCCCAAGGAGAATTACTGGGCCGTATGAACCCTTTGTCTAATAATTCCTGTAATTGAGTCTTTAACTCGTTCAGTTCTGCTGGAGCCATCCGATACGGTTGTTGGGCAATAGGTGGAACTCCAGGAAAAGTGTCTATAGACACCTCTACTTCTCGCTCCGGGGGTAGTCCTGGTAGTTCTTCTGGAAACACATCTGGGAAATCCTTCACCACAGGAATATCCTTCAATCGTGGACCTTCATCATTAGAGTTTAAGATGTATGCGAGGTAACCCATACATCCCTTTCTTAAAAGTTTTTGGGCTGTTACCACCGATATTAAAGCATTCAGTTTGGGAAGTCTCTCTCCTTTAAAAGTTATTTTCTCGCCCTTAGGTGTTTGGAAAGTGACAGTTTTCGCATAACAATCTATTAGTGCTTTGTATTTACTCAACCAATCCATGCCTAGTATTATGTCAAAATCATGCAGCTCTAAGGGAATCAAATCTACTTCTGTTCCATACCCGGATAAACTAACCCCCACATCCACATATACAATATTTGTTTCAACCATGTTTCCCATTGGAGTTCCAATTACAAACCCCTTCTCTACCATTTTTACTTCCTTTCTCAATTTAGTGACAATTCTCTTAGCAATGAATGAGTGGGTGGCACCCGGATCAAACAACACATGCACATTAAAACCATTCAATAGAAGTGTACCTGCCACCACATCTGATGCAGCCCTGGCCTCCTCCTGTGTCAGGTGGAAGACCCTCCCCGAGGTCCGATCATTTTGTGCCCTCGGCTTCCCTCGACTGGAGTTTGCCCCTGATTGAGAAGATCTCACTGGCCTATTAACGGTGACTGACTGCTGGTGGCTCTGACTTGGCTGTCTGTAGCTCTGTACTTGTCCGGTGTTCCTCTTGGGGCAGTCCCTCTTGTAATGACCTCTTCCACCACAGTAATGACACCCCTGATTAAGATACTGACAATTCCTCCACCTATGGCCCTCTCCTCTGCACACAAAACATCGCCCGGGGGAAACTGAGCAATCCCCAGGGTGTTTTTGTCCACACTTTACACAAAAAGGATAGTCAACACCCTTACGGTCACCGGTCCCAGTAGAAGAGTTTGCCCTCGAGTGCGACTGTCCAACCATTACTCTCCCACTTGATTGCTGGTGAGGCGGTAATATCCAACTCCCCTTTTTTCCGTGCTGCTCAAACACTCCACTTTTTCCTTTCTTCGGGTGCGGTGGTCTGCCGCTGAAATAGTCCCCATCTCTCTTTTTGCTTATACTCTGATACCCCCCTTGGCTTTCTCCAATACATGCCTCCAGAGCTTGTGCAGCCTCAATCAACTCCCTCACCGATTTAAATCGCAAGGCGATCAATCCTTGTCTCAAATCCTGTCGTAACCCATCTCTCAACTTTTCAATCATATGTTCCTCTGTCGGCACATAATGTGGGGCGAACAATGAAAGGTCATGGAATCTCCTTTCGTACTCCAATACTGACATATCACCCTGTCTCAATGCCAAGAACTCTTGTTCTTTCACCTTGCGATGATACTTGGAATAAAACTGATTCTCAAACTCTGTCTTGAAATCACTCCAAGTTAGTGTCTCAGTCGCACGCCTCAGCTGAACTGTTTCCCACCATGTCATGGCCCTATCAGACAGTAACTGGGATGCACAATTTACCCTCAAACCCTCGGGTATGCTTATTTGAATCATTGTCTTTTCTACCTTCCTGATCCATCTTCCAGCTATCTCTGCATCTTGTTCCCCCATGTACGGTTCACAGCCCATTTCCCTCATACTCTTAACTAGTCGCACCAGTGGTACCACATTATCCATGGTCATGCTAGTCGTAGGGGCTGCTGGTGGAATCTGCGTAGTGGGAGTTGTTTGTGCCGCTGAACTAGCCATGCCTTCCATCACTGCTTTAACTATTTGTACAAGGAGTCCTGCATCTACATATTGTGGGGGCACACCAGTTGGAACAGTAGATGGTTGTGCTTCTGATCTTTCTCGCTGCTCCGTTGCGACTGGGGGTGTTCCCTCTGTCTGATGAGGCCTCGGGCCTTCCCCTGCCACCGTATCTTCCCCCTGCAAGGTTTCGGGTGGTATTATCGGAGCATGAGATGCCGTATCATCTAAGGGATCTTCATCTTGCCAACCTTGGGCACCTCGGTTCATGCCCCTCCTTTCTAAGGAGGGCGGCTCAGTTCGTGTCCCTTGTCGGGTGCGTACCATCCTGAAATTCATCACAACAACACATTTATTAATGATCCTCAGGATCCATACCAAGTGCTCTGATACCAACTGTAACAACCCGGCTTTCCAAGCCCAAAACACAATAATTTTTTTTTTTTTATGCATTCAATCCACATGGTGCCGGCAATCAATGAATCTAAATCCTCACATCATCGAAATACAATCCATACAATCAACATTTCATTTCAAAGTGAATCTTACACAAACACGTAATATTAAGGTTGCTTGATTTGAAGTTCGTATTAAAAATATATACATAGACATGAGTTTACAGTCTTCTCCTACTAATAGTCATCACAATTTTAAACAAAAAGGATCTAATAAAAGTTATACATTCAGTACATTGATCCATACAAAATACATTGTGATTTAAGATACATCTACATAATTCCTTGCAAAATAGGTTCCCGTGTATCGGGTTTCCTAGACATCTCGTTGGTGTGAAGTCCCTGCAGCAGTACAAACATTTAAGAGAATGCAAATATTTAATAATAATAAGAATGGTAACTCACGGTTTGGCAATTAAATAAAACATTAACAATTATAATTTCTTCATGTATTTGCTACAACAACTAGTAGTACATATAGATACACAAGTTTTCGGATGCCATTCGCCAAAACTAGTCATTCATTTGTGTCGGCCTTCCATGGCGAAAGCTGCGTCGCTGCCGATCCAAAATCGGCAGCAGAAACTGCATTGCTGCCGATCAAGGAATCGGCAGCGAAAACTGTGTTGCTGCCGATCCAGAATCGGCAGCGGAATCTGCGTCGCTGCCGATTTCTGTATCGGCAGCAGAATCTGCGTTGCTGCCGATCCAGAATCGGCAGCGGAAATCTGCGTCGCTGCCGATTCTGAATCGGCAGCGGAAATCTGCGTCGCTGCCGATCCAGAATCGGCAGCGGAATCTGCGTCGCTGCCGATTTCTGTATCGGCAGCAGAATCTGCGTTGCTGCCGATCCAGAATCGGCAGCGGAAATCTGCGTCGCTGCCGATCCAGAATCGGCAGCGGAATCTGCGTCGCTGCCGATTTATGTATCGGCAGCAGAATCTGCGTTGCTGCCGATTCAGAATCGGCAGCGGAAATCTGCGTCGCTGCCGATCCAGAATCGGCAGCGGAATCTGCGTCGCTGCCGATTTCTGTATCGGCAGCAGAATCTGCGTTGCTGCCGATTCAGAATCGGCAGCGGAAATCTGCGTCGCTGCCGATTCAGAATCGACAGCGGAAATCTGCGTCGCTGCCGATCCAGAATCGGCAGCGAAATCTGCGTCGCTGCCGATTTCTGCTTCGGCAGCGAAGTCACTCTTTTATCCCAGCCATCCATCCGTTTGGATGCCATTAGCCGAAGCTAATCATTCTTTGTCCCGGCCATCCATTCGGACGCCATTAGCCGAAGCTAATCACTCTTTTGTCCCGGCCATCCTTTCGGATGCCATTAGCCGAAGCTAATCATTCTTTGTCCCGGCCATCCCTTCGGACGCCATTAGCCGAAGCTAATCATTCTTTGTCCCGGCCATCCCTTCGGACGCCATTAGCCGAAGCTAATCATTCTTTGTCCCGGCCATCCGTTTGGATGCCATTAGCCGAAGCTAATCACTCTTTTTGTCCCGGCCATCCTTTCGGATGCCATTAGCCGAAGCTAATCATTCTTTAATCAACATTCAAGCGTTCAACAATCTAATATCGGTTCTAACAATATGATAGTACTCAAGTTAAAATATTTCAAGATTCAACGTAAGAAAAAGGAAGGTGCAAGTCACCTACCTGCTCCACCTGTGGGTCGTTCCTGTCTTGATGATGGTCCACTCCCGACCGCACCACCTAAGACATCAATGGTCACAAATTAGCACATTTGTATTTATTTTATTTTTGAATCATATTCATCATCACACTTATTTCAAGAGTTCATATGTTCACATTCAAGTGTTCCCTATTTTACATCATCATAACATGCAATTGTTACTAGCATTTAAGTCATTCCCGCCTAGGAGGCTTATTGTAGGAATTCGGCAGCGAGAACTGGTTCGCTGCGGGCTGCCAGTTCGGCAGCGACAACTGTTTCGCTGCCGGCAGCCAGTTCGGCAACGAAAACTGCATCGCTGTTGGCGCCACAGTTTCGCTGCGCAACGCACAAATCGGCAGCGAATATCAATTCGCTGCAGGAGGTTCAGTTGCGGCAGCGAAACAGAATTTTGCTGCGCAATACACAAATCGGCAGCGAATATCAATTCGCTGCAGGAGATTCAGTTGCGGCAGCGAAACAGAATTTCGCTGCGCAACCCACAAATCGGCAGCGAATATCAATTCGCTGCAGCAGGTTCCGTTGCGGCAGCGAAACAGAATTTCGCTGCGCAACACACAAATCGGCAGCGAATATCAATTCGCTGCAGCAGGTTCCGTTGCGGCAGCGAAACAGAATTTCGCTGCGCAACACACAAATCGGCAGCGAATATCAATTCGCTGCAGGAGATTCAGTTGCGGCAGCGAAACAGAATTTCGCTGCGCAACACACAAATCGGCAGCGAATATCAATTCGCTGCAGCAGGTTCCGTTGCGGCAGCGAAACAGAATTTCGCTGCGCAACACACAAATCGGCAGCGAATATCAATTCGCTGCAGGAGATTCAGTTGCGGCAGCGAAACAGAATTTCGCTGCGCAACACACAAATCGGCAGCAAATATCAATTCGCTGCAGAAGGTTCCGTTGCGGCAGCGAAACAGAATTTCGCTGCGCAATACACAACTCGGAACCATCAATTTCAGCACATAGTTCTTCAACAAAATTCCAGCAATAACATCACAGCAGAACGCATTAAATTCCAGCACTAACATCACAGCAGAACACATTAAATTCCAGCACTAACATCACAGCAGAACACATTAAATTCCAGCAAGAACATCACAGCAGAACACATTAATTGCAGCAACAATCATCACAACAGAACACATTAATTCCAGCAGCAACATCACAACAGAAACACATTTAATTTCAGCAGAACACACACACACATGCATGCTGGCCTACCCCATAGTTAAAGCCAGCTTCTACCATAATTGTTAGATGTTTTGAAATTGACTTTATTTCACTTCTGTTTGCTAGTTCTCCTAGTTAATTTCAGTTTCCCCCATAGTTGGCTTAGGTCTTAGATCAATTTTTCTTAGGGTTTTTCTTCTTCATTTTCGTTTTTGATTTTAAGGGGGAGAGGAAAGGGAGTTCCATGACTCATACCTTCTGAATTTAACTAAGTTTGAGGAAGGTTTGACACTATTCTTTTCTCTTCAGCTGCTGGTTCTCTTCCTTCTTCTTCCTCTCACGTTTTCCAGCTCTCTTTTTCCTCTCCTCTATGCAGCTGCCCACTCCTCTCTCAAGGTCTCATCTCTCCCTCACAAGCTCACAAGACACTCTACTAGTTTGATTCACGTTTTTGATGTGAAAGGGGAAGGGAAGAATGACATGCAGCTGCTGGTTTGGGAAGAAGATGAGTCATTCTCTCTCCCCTCTTTGTATTTATACTACCCATCAAATGAATTGGGTTGTTTGGGGGTTGGTTTAGGTGTGTCCTTATCCTTGTTTGGTTTATCTAAAACCAGTTTTTTACCCCTCCCTCCCAGCTGTGCGTCACTGTTGATTGAGAAATCGGCAGCCGAAAACTGCGTCGCTGCCGATTTCTGCATCGGCAGCGAAATCTGCGTCGCTGCCGATTGCTGCATCGGCAGCGAAAACTGCGTCGCTGCCAAATCCAGAATCGGCAGCGAAAACTGCGTCGCTGCCGATTTCTGCATCGGCAGCGAAATCTGCGTCGCTGCCGATTTCTGCATCGGCAGCGAAAACTGCATCGCTGCCGATTTCTGCATCGGCAGCGAAATCTGCGTCGCTGCCCAATCCAGAATCGGCAGCGAAAACTGCGTCGCTGCCGATTTCTGCATCGGCAGCGAAATCTGCGTCGCTGCCGATTTCTGCATCGGCAGCGAAAACTGCATCGCTGCCGATTTCTGCATCGGCAGCGAAATCTGCATTCACCACCATCTTTCTCTCTCTCTTTCTCTTTAAATATATATATATATATATAGACATAGATATATATTTTCGTTTGGGTGTTTACAGTTAAGGTCCATGTTAAGTTTATATTATACTTATTCTTACACCATTAATGTACCCTTTTCACCTTAACATAATTAACTTAGCTAAACATAATGAAAGAACGAAACATAAATGAACAAGATAAGAACATAAATGAGAAAGAAGTTAACTAAGTAAAGGAAAGGAAATGAAGTGCATAAACTTGATATTAATGAAAGCAAGACATAAGCAATACAAAGAGAGAAAGCAAGAGCATGATCTTGATCTGAACACCAAGATGCCTCAATACATGGTAAGTGCCTCCTTTTATAGGCCAAAATTTGGGACTATTGATTTGTTGACTAATTGATGAGTGGGTGGCCACATCTTGACTTGGTGACAATCCTTATCTTCTTGTCTGAACAAGACGTCATTGCTAACATCATAATTTGCCCAGAATCCTCAGGAATGTTCTAGGAAATTGTCTCAGCTTTCCAACAAAAAAAAAAAAGATGAGGTCATTTGGACTTCTAGAACTTAAGATATGGGCTGAACACTAAATAGTGTCTGGGCTGCAGGACAGCTTCGGACTTCTTCGTTGTTCCTATAATTTGGACTTGAAAATGGCCTTCTCAGATCTTGGTATCCAAATGAAAGTTGTAGGCCTATGTTTTACCTTTCCATCCATATAAAATGGACCTAAATCCAAGATCTAGAGCTCCAGATATGATTCAATTACCGAGCAATGTTCCGGTTTGGACTGCACCGACATCTCTTTTCTAAGTTTGGCCATCTCTTTGTCCTTTAACTTTCAATGCTTAAACTCATCAATCAATCCTTTTATTTATGCGATAGTCCTGCATTTAAAATGAGCATTTACCATAAATTAAGGTATCTTATAATATCAAACTTGTTATTATAAAACATGCTTTAGTTAAGGAGTTATTGATACTTCAAGTGCAAAATGATGATATAAAACCTTGATAAACATGCACTTTTAAGTACTAATCAGTAGCTCATCTCAGCATTTCTATGATGTTGTACGCATAGCAAAAAGAATAGAGCAAGGGATTAAAGTTGGACGCATAGTTGAGCCATTGGAGACAAAGGGTTTTATTGGAAGAAAAATTAAAGGTCACGTTAACAACTTTGAAGGTGGGACCAAGGGCAAGATAGTGTATTCACATAACCCATAAGTACCTACCTCTCATGTTGCCCACATAAACTTTAACAAACCTTTTTCCCCTAATTGAGCAAATAACCAGTCAAACAACCACCAAAGACCAAACACAAGATACATTTCAGAACAACTACCGCCCTTACCCATGTCTTTGAAGGACATGTATGCCAAACTACTAAGCATTGGACAAATAGCTCCTATCCCCACATTACCACTACAACCACCATTCCCTATCTGGTTCAAGCCCGAGTTGACTTGCAAGTACCATGCTAGTATCCCCGGGCATGGTCTTGAAACGTGCTACGCTTTCAAGAAAAGGTTGTTGGAGCTCATCAAGATAGGATGGGTGTCATTTGAAGACACACCCAACATCAATTCAAAACCATTGCCTAGTCATGACGCAAGTAATAGTGGATAAAGGGTTGGAAAAACTTGGTCAAGAATTGTCAATAATGAAGAAGGTGAGATCGAAGGAGATGGCAAGGAAACACACGTGGGGGAAGAAGATGAAGCACTGCTACGGTTGTTTGTTCACACACTAGAAGAAGTCTCCGCCAAGACCTTTGTGCGCAAGTTGGCTTAGGGTGAGAAGTTTCAGAACGGGGTGACCCAAGAAGCTCTCGTAGTTTTCAAAATATAAACCAACTTTATTTGCCTTAGCATGCTTTTGTCATTGCTTTTATTTTCTCTAATTGACAATCAAGGCTCATGATGTCAGCTAGATTTTGTGTTTGTCTTTGAGCCCACCTTTTCTTTAAATAAATCATGAGATTATGCACTTTTTAAACAATGTTGAGTGGTTACAAAGAAAGTATCATAAATCAGTTAAAGATGAAATTTAAGAAAAGCTACCCCTGAAGTACAACCATATCTCTGGATAGCATAATGAATTGATAAATCACCTGTAAATTTCTTTCAAGATAAAAATAGAGTTTATCAATCCTAACAATGTGCATTTTGAAATAAAAAAATTCATTATCCTTTCACTCTCTAAAGAGTTATCGTTGGTGATCTCGTTTGAGTCGGAATGAATTTCTTCTTTATAAAAACCCGAACTAGGATCACACCCTACACTGGAGGTAATAAAAGATATTTCATGAAAAGTTTTACGTGATTTTAAAACGGGATGAGAGCCCGTAGATTTGAAAAAGATAAGTTAAAGCATTTTATAAAAGCATGACAAAGAAGGCATTGACAAGTCACACATTTTGAAAAAAAAGCTACTTGTAAAAAGTCGAAGACTTCTTCTCCAAGATATGATAGGTAAAAAGAGGCAACACAAGAAATGAATCTAGTATACGACTTCAAAAGCAAGCTCATGTCAAGAGAGAGTTTCATGAAATAGAAGAAGATGATGGGACTTATGTTTCAAAACCAGGAAAGAATGCATGCATGACATCTAATCATAAATCATTGGATATATATTTTTTTGAATTGTTACAGGAGGAATCCTTAATATAATCCAACAAAATTATGGACGGAGAAAGAATCACTGAGTTGATGATAGCAAAGAACCACGTTTTGATTCTGGAACAACAATAAAGTGAGAAGAACCTATTAAGAAATTTTCAAAAGAAAATGAAGGGTTCAAACCCTGCCATCAGGAAGAACGACATCGATATCAGCTTTGGTTAAAGGGAATCACCAGATGGGATTCCAGGTTAACCGAGCTATAAAAATAGATTTTTTGGTTTTGGTTAAAGGAGGTCACCAGAAGGGATCTCAGGTTAACCCAACCGCAATACTGATATCAGTTTTGGTTAAAGGAGGTCGCCAGAAGGGATCTCATGTTTCAGCTTTGATCAAAGGAGTTCGCCAGAAGGGATCTCATATTTCAGCTTTGGTTAAAGGGAATCGCCAGATGGGATTCCAGGTTGACCGAGCTACAAATATAGTTTTTTGGTTTTGGTTAAAGGAGGTCGCCAGAAGGGATCTCATGTTTCAGCTTTGGTTAAAAGAGGTCGCCAAAAGGGATCTCATGTTTCAACTTTGATTAAAAGGAATCGCCAGATGGGATTCCAAGTGGACCGAGCTACAAATATAGTTGTTTGGTTTTGCTTAAAGGAGGTCGCCAGAAGGGATCTCATATTTTGGTTTGGTGAAAGGAGGTCGCCAGAAGGGATCTCATATTTCAGCTTTAGTTAAAGGGAATCGCCAGATGGGATTCCAGGTTGATTGAGCTACAAATATAGTTTTTTTTGTTTTGGTTAAAGGTCACCAGAAGGGATCTTATATTTCGGATTTGGTTAAAGGAGGTCGCTAGAAGAGATCTCATATTTTATTTTTGGTTAAAGAGAATTGCCAGATGGGATTCCAAATTGATTGAGCTATAATTACAGATTTTTGGTTTTGGTTAAAGGAGGTCGCCAGAAGGGATCTCAGGTTAACTCAATCGTAACACTGATATTAGCTTTGGCTAAGGGAAATCGCTAGATGGGATTTCAGGTTGGCCAAACTACAAATATAGATTTTTTAGTTAAAAGAGATCGCCAGAAGGGATCTCGGATGGAATTCCATGTTAATCAAACTGAAGTTAGAATTCAGAGGATCGCCAGATTAGGATCTCGAGATGACTAAGTTTTGATCATAGTTTTTTGGCTGAGGGGGATTGCTGTAAAGACAAAGTTTCAAATCGATCAAGCTTCAACAAGATCAGTTTCAATAGTTCAGTTTTGGTTTGTCTTTATAAAACTTACTACGCAAAACCCTTGCTCTGTAAGTCTTATAAAGAGAGGGCATCTGTTGTAACCCATTTTTGGGTCCTCGCACAAAAAAGAAAAAATATATAAATATATAGTTGGAGGAAATTGGAAAAATAATAATAGCAGTAGAAGGCTGGAGCACGCGGTAAATGGACAGAACAATTGATTAAGAAGGTTAAGAAATACAAAGAGTGATATTTTAATAGTATATAGTTGAATGATGAGAGCCCTGTATGAAAAGAAAATTCAATTTGAGGAGAAAAGTCCAAAATTGAATGTTTATGGGCCCAATTGGATTTTATTAAAAGTTTAATTAAATTTATAGAGGGTTTGATTGCAAGAAAATTGTTTTTTAACTCAATTTGGGCTTTAATTAGAAGAAATTAAAGTTTTAGGGTCAAATTATAATTTTTTAGAGTTGATTTGGTCAAATCAGGGGCTTAATTGCATAAATATTGAAGTTTTGATGACCAATTAAGGACTTAATTGAATAAATCCAAAACCAAGGACCAAACTGGAAAAGGCGTGGAAATATGAGGTGCAAATTGAAATTCTTCAAGGGTGAAATTAAACAAAATTGAAAGTTTGTGTGATATCCCACATCGGAAGCGAGTGTCCAAAGCCAGGGCCTTATAAGTGCATGCTCACCTTGACTAGAGGGACGCGTTTTGGGAAGTCAGGCCCTACGGTGGGCTCGCTTCTGCAAGGACAAACCCGTGCGGGCCTGTGGGACCCAAAGCGCACAATATCTTGCTAGTAAGGTGGGGTGTTACATTTGGTATCAGAGCCGAGGACGGCTCGTCTTAAGGTGGGGGGATTGTGATATCCCACATCGGAAGCGAGTGTCCAAAGCCAGGGCCTTATAAGTGCATGCTCACCTTGACTAGAGGGACGCGTTTTGGGAAGTCAGGCCCCACGGTGGGCTCGCTTCTGCAAGGACAAACCCGTGCGGGCCTGTGGGACCCAAAGCGGACAATATCTTGCTAGTAAGGTGGGGTGTTACATTTGGTATCAGAGCCGAGGACGGCTCGTCTTAAGGTGGGGGGATTGTGATATCCCACATCGGAAGCGAGTGTCCAAAGCCAGGGCCTTATAAGTGCATGCTCACCTTGACTAGTGGGACGCGTTTTGGGAAGTCAGGCCCCACGGTGGGCTCGCTTCTGCAAGGACAAACCCGTGCGGGCCTGTGGGACCCAAAGCGGACAATATCTTGCTAGTAAGGTGGGGTGTTACAGTTTGAGGCCAATCAGGGGTGCAATTAGAGATAAACCACAAATTAAGGGACTAAACAGTAATTGGCAGAAATTTACTATTCATCATCTTCTTCAGAGAGGCTGCCCGAGGGGCCTCCGTCCCAAGGCATTTGACGCCTCGTTTCTTCCCCAAATTAAATGAAACCTGCACGAAAACAATACCCTGACACATGACTACACCCTAGTGTAAATATTTTTTTTCTGATCGAGGCTGTAGCGGCGGCAACACCGCCCCAAAGTGGCCAACCCGACCAGCCATTTTCTTGCACAAAACTGGCAGTTCATCATTGTTGTTTTGAAGCAGTGGTTGGAGTGTTTTCGGGTCGAACCAAGGGCTGCAATTTGTCACTAGAAGAGAAGAGGTGTTCCTCTTCCACCACCTATAAATAGATGTGATTTTCATGCTTCAACGAGGGAGAAATTCAGGTTCAAAGACAGCCAAAAAACCAGCCTCCCTAACCCGGTTCCCGCTGCTAGCAGAACCTGCCTTCTCTCTCTCCACCGCGGCGTTCAGCCGCCAATATCATCAACACTGGCTTGAAAACCTCCATCTCCATCATAAGCAACCGCCACAACACCTCATATAGTGAGAGCGCCGCCGAGCCTCTCTCCCCTGCAACTTTTCTTCTTCCTTCACCAGCAACCGACACCGGCCACCATTCCTTCCACTGAAGGCCACTGAGCCACTAGAAGAGCCTCCTCGTCGCAGCCAAGCTTCCACTGCAGGTCAGCCTCCTTCCCCTTCCCTTTCTTCTTCTTCTTCTTCTTCTTCCTTGGTGGTCTCCACTATTCTCGTTGCGTGAACAGTGGAGAGTAATCCATTGTTCAATTTTTTTTAAAAAAAAACAATTTAAAATTCTAAAAAATCTTTTCTAAAAAAATGGTGCTTTTCTTGTGTACTTTTCTATCTATTTTGTGTGATATTGGTTTGTATTTTTATACCGTAAAGATACAAATCCAATATTAAAATACTTGGTTTTCGTCGAAACATTGCAAAAAATAATTCTAAAACCAAAAAATGTTTTTTCTTTCATGCATACGGCCTAGTCTCTCCAAAATAAAGAAAAAATCATCATATTATATTTTCATACAACAAAGAAAATTTCAAAAAAATATACATATTAGCATGCACTTCGGCTTTAACAACAAGTTTGTTAAAACCATGAGAACTAGGCCAATATTTTAAAAATTCTAAAAAAATCTTTTTGTCTTCTTATAGTATTTGGGATTACGAATTTATACGTAAAACGTATTCCTGATATTAAAAATATAGTTTCTATATATATATAGACATTAGAACAGTTACGATTTTACCCGATAAGATAAGGACCTCCTTATTAAGGAGGACTTTTCTTGAACCATAAACAGACCCATAATTAGAATAGGATAACATCTTAGCTTTTTTATCAGACAATCAAACAATGCAGCTTACCTTAGGTAAGACATATTTGGGGTGCTAATACCTTCCCTTTACGCAACCAGTCCCCGTACCCGATCTTTGAGACCAGTTAGGGTTCCTAGTGACCAAAATACTAGGTGGCGACTCCCATTCCATTTTTCACTAATAAAAGACAAGAATTTCTTGTCTCCCTATATTTTCCATAAAGATATCATACATTTTAGAATTGAAGTGGAAATTTCACCGCGACACCGCACACGTGCGACACTTTTCACGGCTTAGACCTAGAAAATCCATACTTGCATTTAAGGAAATTTGAGGAGGTTTGTAACACCTATAATGACTCAAATTGTAGCGTGAACACCATTAGATTAAAGCTCTTTTCTTTTTCATTAAAAGATAAAGCTAAAACATGGCTATAAAATTTGAGACCAGGATCTATTCGTGCTTGGGATGAAATGCAACAACAATTTTTAAAGAAGTTTTTTCCGTCTCACAGAACAAACTCTTTCAAAAGACAAATCATCACTTTCACTCAAAAGCTAGAAGAAACATTTTACCAATGTTGGGATAGGTATCGAGACTTGCTTAATACTTGCCCTCATCATGGTTTTGAAACATGGAGATTGGTTTCACATTTTACCAATGGAACTTTTAAAGATAAAGACCTTAATGAAGCAATGGATTACCTAGACTTGCAAGCCGAAAATGCTCAAAATTGCGACACTACAGGTACTTATGAGGCACCAAGTAAAACTCAACCTCATACATCTAGTGGAGGTATGCACAGCCTTAGGGAAGATCATGATCTCCAAGCCAAGTTTGCATCTTTAGCTAGAAAAGTCGAAGCACTTGAATTGAAAAAGAGTGGTAAATTAAAATCTGTTCAAGACATTGTGTGTCAAATCTGTGAAACCAAGGAACACTCAACAAATGATTGTCCAAATTTGCCTTCTTTTAGGGAATGCCTCCATGAACAAGCTCATGCTTTAAACAATTTCCAAAGGCCCAATCAGAACCTATACTCACAAACGTATAACCCTGGTTGGAGAAATCACCCAAATTTCAGTTGGAGGAGTGATAGCAACAATGCACAAACTTCATAGCCACAGTTTTAAGCACACCATTATTTTCAAAATTCTCATGGATCTGCACCTCCTTATGCTCCTGCTCCTAGAATATATCTTGAAGAAATATTGCATGCATTCATTGAAAAGCAAGGGACAATCAACACTCAACTTGCTCAAAACATGATAGATTTTAAAGATACTCTTGCAAACTTAACATCTGCTCTCAGTTTTCAAGAGGAAGGTAAGTTTCCATCTCAACCACAGCAAAATCCAAAGGGGCAATACAATGCAAATGCAAGAGGTTCTGGAAGCGACCACATGGATCAAGTCAAATCAGTCATCACTCTTCGTAGTGGTAAGGTTATTGAAAAACCCACTATTGAACCTTGTGAGAAAGATGAAGAGTCTATCTTTGAGGGTAAGGATGCCTTTTGAATTATGTAATGCACCAGCCACATTTCAAAGATATGCTTAGAATATTCAGTGATATGGTTGAAGGTTTTCTTGAGATTTTTATAGATGATTTTTTTGTTTTTGGTGATTCATTTAATGATTGTTTGACTAACTTAGAAAAGGTTTTGAGCGGGTGTGAAGAGAAGAATCTTGTACTGAATTGGGAAAAAATGTCACTTTATGATAACAAACGACATTGTACTTGGTCACATTGTTTCATCAAAAGGAATTGATGTTATAAATATAAAATTGAGTTAATTGCCAACTTACTAACACCAAAATCTGTTAAAGATGTTAGATCATTCTTAGGACATGTTGGTTTTTACAGAAGGTTCATCAAAGATTTTACTGTAATATGTAAGCCCTTGAGTAACTTTCTAACAAAGGATAATATTTTTGAATGGACTGAACATTGTGAAGAAGCCTTTGTTAAACTTAAAAACTTGCTTACTTCTGCTTCTGTCATTCAACCTCATGATTGGTCATTACCTTTTGAAATAATGTATAACGCTAGTGATTATGCCGTGGGTGTTGTCTTGGGACAAAGAAAAGAAAAGAAACCTTATATGATTTACTATGCAAGTAAAAATTTAAATGGTGCTCAAATGAATTAGACCACCACTGAAAAAGAATTACTTGCAGTAGTATTTGCATGTGATAAATTCAGGTCTTATCTTGTTGGCTCACCTGTTGTTGTTTTTAGTGATCATGCAACATTGAAATATCTTCTTTCTAAGAAAGATTCTAAGGCTAGATTGGTGCGGTGGATTTTGTTACTTCAAGAATTTGATATCACAATCAAAGACAAGAAAGGCACCGAAAATGTTGTCGCAGATCATTTGTCAAGATTGACAACAGATTCGAAATCTAACATCACACCAATCGATGACTACTTTCCCGATGAATCTTTGCTTTCTGTTTCTATGATGCCTTGCTTTGGTAATATTGTTAATTTTCTTTTTTCAGGACAATTGTCAGCTCATTGGAGTACCCAAGACAGAAGAAAGTTCTTGAACGAAGTGAAGAACTTTTATTGGGATGACCTGTATTTATTTAAATATTGTCTGGATCAAATATTTCGAAGATGCATTCCTGACAATGAGGTAAGTAGTGTCATTAAATTTTATCATTCTGAAGCATGTGGGGGTCATTTCTCGTCAAAAAAGACAACTGCAAAAATCTTACAAAGTGGATTTTACTAGCCCACCATGTTCAAGGACTCACATGCATTCTACAAGACTTGTGAAAATTGTGAAAAGTTGGGATCTATTTCAAAATGTCATATGATACCTTTAAATCCTATTCTTGTCATTAAGATCTTTGACTATTAGGGTATAGATTTCATAGGTCCATTTCCTCCATCATTTGGTTTCATGTATATATTAGTCGTAGTAGATTATGTTTCAAAATGGATAGAGGCAATTCCAAGTCAAAATAATGATCACAAAACAGTGATAAAGTTTTTGAAAGATAATATTTTGAGTCGATTTGGATTCCTCGAGCCATGATAAGTGATGGTGGAACACATTTCTGTAACAAACCATTTGATTCTTTAATGAAATATGAAATCAAACACAAAGTTGCCACCCCTTATCACCCTCAGACAAGTGGACAAGTAGAGCTTGCTAATAGGAGATCAAATATATCTTAGAGAAAACAATGAACCCTAATAGGAAAGACTAGTCTTTAAGACTTAATGATGCACTTTGGACTTATCGAACTCCTTATAAAACATCATTAGGTATGTCACCTTATAGACTAGTCTATGAAAAACCTTGTCACTTGCCTGTGAAAATTAAACATAAAGCTTTTTAGGCTATTAAAGCTTTCAATTCAAACCTTGATGATGCTAGTTAGCTGTAAAAATTGCAAATAAATAAGCTTGAGGAAATAAGAAATAATGCATATGACAATTTAAGAATTTATAAAGCAAGAATCAAAGAGTTTCATGACAAGAAAATACCGAGAAAGGCATTCAATGTTGGTTAAAAAGTCTTGCTTTATAATTCTCGACTCCATTTATTTCCTGGAAAACTAAGATCAAGATGGAGCGGTCCTTTTATTGTGAAACATGTGTATCCATATGGGGCCTGTGATATCAAAAATCCAAAGAATGGCAATGTTTTCAAGGTAAATGGGCAACTTTTGAAAGTTTATTTTGATAATTTTTCGGTTGAAAATGACTCTATTAAATTGAGTGATCCTGTATATAAAGATTGATTCTCTTTCTCCAATTTTTCATTTTATGTTTTGTTTTGGTGTAACTTTTGTTTTGCTGGTCTCTCTCTGACCCTGGTCAAATGGCGGATAATGGTACTCCATGACTTAAGTCAGTTCTTTCAGTTTCCCATAATAACTGATATGTGTATATATTTGTACAATTATTTGCTCTTTCTCCATTCTTTGAATCTCTTCTCCAATTCTCTTTTTAAAAAATTAAAAGATATTTTCTCGCTTTGCCTTTAAATGCAATTATAAAAATTTATCGTGCTAGGTGTGTAAGATTGAGGTTGTTAATGAATCATGGAATTTCTGAAGATATTCGTTGGCTAATTGAAGCAAAGGTCCGATTATCAGGTGAGTCCTCCAATTCTTTCATTTCACACATGCTTGGAACAGATAAAAGCACTTTTGCAAAGAAACGTTGTGCAAAATGACTAAAAGTCTGTCACAAATGTGCTAGATGGACTTGTAATGCGACATGTCATTCTTTAGGAATGATATCTGTAAACCGTGAAGATAAAATATAATTCATTAAGGATGGCCTGAGTGAGGGGAGATAATCTTCTGTTGACCCTTAAGACGCATCCTAGTGGAGATGTGCATCGTGCAATTCATGATTTATGGCCATAATTCCATAAAGAACATACTCGACTTAGTTTTAGGAATATGATTAAAAAAGACCATGTTCGCCAGTTTTTAAGAAAACTGGATGGGAAGCCTATCCCCTACCCATAGAGGGCGTTTAAGCCGTTCTTGGACGTAAAACCAAGGGAAGATGTGAGCCACAATCACAACTACCTATACATACATGCTTTTTCAAAATAAATAAATAAAGAGAGAAAGTGTGAGACAACAGCTGGCCTACATATAGGTGGTATGATTGCATTTTAAATTTCTCATCTATAAATTCTTCTTTTCTTCCTTTCATTTCTACTCAACCCATACATTCATCGAATATAGAAATGAGTAGAAATGGCAGGTTTCTTAAGTCATCACATAAGAAATATTTATGTTTTTGGTGGATCAAATCCTAGGAAAGAAAAGGAGTTTTTAGAATCAGCAAATCATCTTGGTCAGGTACTAGCTAAGAGAAAGATTCATTTAGTGTATGGGGGACGCAGCCTTGGGTTAATAATGGGGGGTGTGTCAATAGCTATATTTTTAGGAGACAATCAAGTTTTGGGGGTCCCCATAATGGAACTACAAGTCTGATCGACTGTCTTTGGAAAAACAATTAAAGAGGAACTACAGGTCCCCACAATGTCTGATCGACTGAATGCCATGTTTAACTATGATGATGCCTTCATTACTTTATCAGGTGGTTTGAGCACATTGGAAGAGATCTTTCATATTTCCTCTTGGACCCAACTGCACATTCACCATAAACCTATAGGTTTGTTAAATGTTAATGGTTTCTATGATAAATTGTTGTCTTTTTCTTTATCAAGATGTGGAACAGGAATTTCTAACATCTTTGGCACGACAAATCATAATCTCTGCCGATACTGCTGAATAATTGATTGACCAACTACAATCTTTCATCCCTGTCATTAATCCCTACATGAGTCGCCTAAATTGGTCAACTAAGGAAAGCCGTAAAAAGCTTATATTAGATTTGAGCCTTCATTTGTGAAACCTTGTGTCTTTTGGTTATATTAATAGCATATTATTTTCTTTTGTTACTTCTTATATTTGTTTAAGTGTGTTTCAGGTTTTTCATTGTTCGCTGTTTCAGGTGATGTCTTCTATACTCCATCTTTCTACCTTAGAACATTGAGGACAATGTCTCGTTTTGGTTGAGGGGGAAGGGTAGTATTTGACATTAAAAAAAAAAAACTTACTAACTGTTTTTGCTATTATTAAAACCATTTGATAAAATTGTTATTAGGATGGCAGGGTAAGGAGTTAGTTTTTTTAACTCTTGAGATGCATCTTAGTAAGTATCCTTATTAGGATGGCAGAGTAAGGAGGAAATTTTATTGATTCTTGAGACGCATCTTAACAAGTATTATTACTAAGGTCTATCATAATACTTCTTGAAATATTCAGGTTTACAAACTTTCACATTGTTATCACTTGATTCTGCTCATATACTCATTTAACAAGTATTCTTAAACCTTCATTTTCACACACACACTTTAACATTTGATTGTGGGTTGCACGTTGGATTATTACATTATTTATGTTCTTTTGTTGAAGGTAACAGCTAAAGGAAAGGGATAATATATAATTTGCAAAAAAAAAATGATAACATTGATGATAATAAAAACATAGATAAGTTTGGTTTCGTAGCCTCCCTAACCTAAACAATTAAGCCCGAAGGGGTGTTTTAACACCTAATACCCTAAAGTCAACTGACTTGCGAGCTATTGGCTCAAAGCTTGTTACATGGGTTAAGGAGAAAAGCTTAAGGGAATCAAATATTGCATTATTTATGTATCAGTATTTGGAACCCGAGTTGCTAAGCTCGTAAGGGTGTCTCAACACCTAATGCCCTAAGACCAACTGGTCTAGGAGTCATTAGCCTAAAACTCGTTACATGGGTTAAATATATATTGTGTTTTAAGTTGTATGTGTATATAAATAAATAAGAAATAATAATAATAATAATCCCAACCAATAGAAGTTAACCTTAAACATTCGAACATAATATTGTTTTCTTCCAATAAAAGCCCCATCATCTATGTTTTCATATATTGAGCACATAAAAAGAAGGTTTATTAATATCTTGTTTAAGAAATATGAAGCAGGAATATAAATTTAATGAGTTTGTTTATCTGGATAGATTAATGGAAGTTGAATGATGAATGCCTTGCTTTGTGGAACTTGCAAAATTTTTTCTATTTTAACGCTTTGATTACTAGGGACTAGTAATAAGCTGGTTAGGGGGTGTGATTAGTACTTAAAAGTGCAAGTTTATCAAGGTTTTATATCATTATTTTGCACTTGAAGTATCAATAACACCTTAACTAAAGCATGCTTTATAATAACAAGTTTGATACTATAAGATACCTTAATTTATGGTAAATGTTCATCTTAAATGTAGGCCTATCACATAAATCAAATGATTGATTGATGAATTCAATTACTGAAATTTGTGAAGATAAAGAAAGGGTGAAGCTTAAAAAAGAGATGTTGGTGCAGTCCAAACTGGAACACTGTTCGGTAATTAGGTTATATCTCGAGTTCTAGAAGTCCAAATGACCTCAATTTTTTACACAAATTAGGTAAGACAGAGGCCTACAACTTTCATGTGGAGTCCAAGATTTAAAAAGGCCGTTTTCAAGTCCAAATTATAGCAACAATGGAGAAGTCCGAATCTGTCCTGCAACTCGAACACTAATCAGCAAGTGGGGAATACAAGAGGAGATGTAGTATTTTCATATACTATGAAACTTTCTCCCAGGAGTTGCATTACCGAAACATAGTAGTATGGAGAAGAGATAGACCTGATAGGGAAAACAGGAGTAGCATCAAACTTCAACAAAGCATAACTCCATATGCAGAGATATGTTTATGAATCTGCTAATGAGGAATCTAAGAAGGGGTGTACTAGTGTTAAATCATCTATGATTGTTTCCCACTAGTGTCAGCATCAAAACACAGAAGTAAAAAGAAGACTGAAACTTCAATAGAGCAGAACTCCCTCTACATGTGTCTGTTTGCTGCACTGTCAATGAGGAATCGAAGATGAGACATAGGAGTTTTAGATTCATCAGGTTCTCTTCTAGTTGACACATATCTACAATGGCAGTGCAATGTGTTTCCATGTGCTGCCAAGATTACCTAGCTGTTGGAAAGTTTCTAACAATCCTCAAACAACCACAACAACATTAGAAGATTGACATGATATTGTGAGGATTGCTAAAAAAATTAAACAAGCTATAAAGATGGGAAAGATTAAAGGTTTTGCCAAGGATTCTAGAACAATGATGAGAGATGAATTAGGAGATGACTCTGAAGATGGGAAATCATAGTTATGTGGTCTTGTCAAGTCTCACTCAAGCATCAACTACTCAAATGTCTTTGCCAAAGATTGGCATACCTCTGCCACTTAAGAAGGGTGTTGAACTGTCAATCATTTTTGTTATGGATTTTATCACTCTGCATTTTGTTTTAGGACTACTTCTCATCCTTTAACAAAACATGTTTCTTCTGTCTTTTTATTGTTCTAAAATCAAGAGATGCTTCTTTCAAATGATATATTGACAAAATATTTTTGATCAAACTCCAACATGCAAAATTAAGGTTGATCAATCCTTAAAGATTTAAAAGTGTTTTGATTGTAGAAATGACTCGATGCTTGAAAATGACATGAGGTAACCAAATAATTTTGAACTCACACATAAAACTAAACCACACATTATGTAGCTAAGTTTTAGCAGTATGCATAATGACACATAGTTGATTCGGTAGTTATGGACCATGAATTATGATTCTTACAAGTCCAGATCATTACACTGGATGATGTCAAAATTTATCGGTTCTAACTGACCTTGCTTGAAATGAGAAAAGGCCATCTTTGATAGCCCCTCACTATCTTAAGATATTTATCCTTTGCGAACCCATTTTGAGCCTGATATAATATTTCTTTTCAAAAGAAACCCTGACCAGGGTCATACCCCACACTAGGGGTAAATAAGAAATTTATGTAAGCAAAGATGAAGACAATGTTAGAGTCAATGGATGAGGCGAAGGCTTAGAACAAAAGCCTAATGATTGAGAAAGGGTTAGAAGAAGGAAAGTCATAGATTGAGGGCCATTCAAGGAAACTTTGAGGAAGGCTATGTAAAAAAAGAAATGAAAGGAATGAGATTGCTTATCAAATCTAAGAGGAGCAAAAGAGGTTTCAATTAAAGAAAGACACAACAAATGCCAAAAGTACAAAAAAAAATCGAGCTTCATGTCTTTTGGTGTGTCTATGATAAAGCCTTTAGTGTCTTTAAAAAGATTAGATTGGTTATTTATTAAAGAAATAGTTGGGCATTATGACCTATGTTAATTGAATTATGATATTTGAGATTAACAAGGTTATATATCACTTTCTTTACAAAGACAACAAGGAAAAGAGATTGATGAATAGTTGATGTTGATCTTAGGTCGTTGAAACCCTCTAACACAACCAAAAGCTTGATGTCTTCTCCCAAGTGCAGGAGTGTCGAAGTAATAAATAACCCGGCAAGACCGGGATCGAACCACAGAGAGGTTAATTGTATAAATTATAAATAACAATACAACAACAATAACAACAATAATAGTAATAGTAATAGTAATAGTAATACTCAGTACGTGGTGTTGTTATACGTGAGAATGATCTAAAAGATCAGGTCACAGGTTTCCAGCATATATACTGATTTTATAAAAAGATCAAAGAGATATATTATATAATATAAACAGATTTCTGATGCGAATGAACAAAGCAAGACCAACAATGTCAGGATCCTTGATCAAACATAGAGCATACTTAATGTATATAAAATATAACAAGAATGTAAATAGTAGTAGTAGTAGTAGTAGTAGTAGTAGTAGTAGTAGTAGTAGTAGTAGAAATTATAGGACAAACAGGGTCTTTATATTTCAAAGCATTATTGTTCTGAAAAATGGCACTTACTTGTTCAGCTAAAAGGGCTTTCTTTTTCACATTCAGTTTTCTCTTCACAGTGCACAGATCTTTCAAAAATTTAGCATAGGAAGGAACCTGTTTAATAGCATCCAACAAAGGTATATTGATCCTTACCTGTTTGAAAGTTTCAAAGATTTCAGAGTAGTGATTGACTTTCCTTTGTTTGGTCATGACATGAGGGAATGGGAGTTCTGGTGGGGAATCAGCCTTTTCTTTGCAATGTTGAGGTTCAACCTCTTCCTTACCCTCAGAGATAGACTCTTAATCTTTCTCACAAGGTTCAAGAGTGGGTTTTTCAATAACCTTACCACTACGAAGAGTGATGACTGATTTGACTTGATCCATGTGTTGGCTTCCAGAACTACTTGCATTTGCATTGTATTGCCCATTTGGATTTTGCTGTGGTTGAGATGGAAACTTACCTTTCTCTTGGAAACTGAGAGTAGATGTTAATTTTGCAAGAGCATCTTTAAAATCTGTCATGCTTTAAGCAAGTTGGGTGTTGATTGTCTCTTGCTTTTCAATGAATGCAAGCAATGTTTTCTCAAGATTTCTTATAGGAGGTGGAGCATAAGAAGGTGCATATCCATGAGAATTTTGAAAATTATGGTGTGCTTGAATAATGCTTGGCTTAAAATTAAAATGAGATGCATCAAGAGGGAAAACTATGCATGAGAGTGCACTTGTTCTTGTTGGATTCATGTGGTCTCTAAGTGTTCTCATACGGTTATTCTCATTATTCTCATTATGAAGCGATTGATTATCTTCTTCGGCCATATTTTCTGAAAATGATGAGGATACCCTACAAAGTCGACCACTTAATGTACGTGACCAAATTTTCATGCACGTGTAAGAAGAGAATAAAAGGAAGAAAACAAAAGAGAAGAACAAGAAACAAAACAAAACAAAAGAAACAAGAGTTAGATAAAATGAAAAGTGAAAAGAGAAAATAAATTAACTATTATAATTTATACAAGAATTTACCTCCCCGGCAACAACGTCAAAAACTTGACACGACCAAAAGCTTGATGTCCTCTCCCAAGTGCAGGAGTGTCGAAGTAATAAATAACCCGACAAGACCGGGGTCGAACCACAGAGATGTTAATTGTATAAATTATAAATAACAATACAACAACAATAACAACAATAATAGTAATAGTAATAATAATAGTAATAGCAATAGTAATAATAATACTCAGTACGTGACGTTGTTATACCTAAGAATGATCTAAAAGATCGGGTCACAGGTTTCCAGCCTATATTTTATATTATATAATATAAACAGATTTCTGATGCGAATGAACAAGACAAGACCAACAATGTCAGGAACCTTGATCAAACATAGAGCATACTTAATGTACATAAAATATAACAAGAATGTAAATAATAATAATAGTAGTAGTAGTAGTAGTAGTATAATAATAAAAAAAGAGGAATAAGTTAATGAGAATTTTGAGATGGAAGATTAATGTAAGGATTAAACAATGATAAAAAAAAATATCAAGGTTAGAGGTTCCACTAATGGTACTTCAAATAAGTATAATATAAACTCTTATTGCTCAATTGGAAACCACAAACAAAGGAGGTTCCAATCATATTATAATTGTTAACATGATTACATTAATTATCTTATTCGAGTAATGTCAATGCTTGTAAATATTATCAGGTATTCATGGTGATAACTTATGTTAACAACAAATCAAATTCCTTTCATACCACAGGTGTAGGTTATACCATACGGTTGGGCTATGAAAGTACCAAGCATTTGTTGTACCAAGGGTTGTTCAACTTAAATCTAGATTAACCATTTAACAAGCAAGAAATTAAGAGTGAGCAAGATAATAAATATAAAACATGTTAATATCAAGCATTAAAATCCATGTTGAGTTTATACTATACTTATTCTTACACCATTAGTGTACCCTTTTCACCTTGACATAATAGATTTAGCTAAATATAATGAAAGAAAGAAACATAAATAAACAAGATAAGAATATAATTATACAAATAAAGGAAAGGAAATGAAGAGTATAAACAAGAGATTAATATAACATCAAATAAAACTTAAACATTACAAAATACAAAGAAAGAGAGCAAGAGCATGATCTTGATCTGAACACCAAGATGCCTAAATGAATGGCAAATGCCTCCTTTTATAGGTCAAAATTTGAAACAATTGATTTGATGAATAATTATTGAGTGGGTGGCCACATCTTGACTTAGTGAAAATCCTTATCTTCTTGTCTGAATAAAACGCCATTGCTAACATCAGAACTGGAATCATATGAAATCATAAAAGTTCTAGGAAATTCTCTTAGCTTTCCAGGAAAAAAAAGTTGAGGTCATTTGGACTTATAGAACTCAAGATATGGGCTGAACACTAAACAGTGTCTGGGCTGCAGGACAGATTCGGACTTCTCCGTTGTTGCTATAATTTGGACTTGAAAACGACCTTGTTAGACCCTGGCCTCCACATGAAAGTTGTAGGCCTATGTCTTACCAAATCTGTGTAAACATTTGAGGTCATTTGGACATCTAGAACTCGAGATATGATCCAATTACCGAACAGTGTTCTAGTTTGGATTGCACCAACATCTTTTTTCTAAGCTTCACCCTCTTTTTATCTTCACAAATTTTAGTAGTTGAATTCATCAATCAATCCTTTGATTTATGTGATATGCCTGCATTTAATATGAACATTTACCATATATTAAGGTATCTTATAGTATTAGATTTGTTATTATAAAACATACTTTAGTTAAGGAGTTATTGATACTTCAAGTGCAAATGATGATATAAAACCTTGATAAACATGTATTTTTAAGTACTAATCACCCTCAAACACCTTTTGAGCCTGAATTTTCCTTTCTTTCATAGTCATAAGCCATAGCCTGTATTATGTGATTTTAAAAGCCCTTTTTAATCAAGTAAGCAATTTGAACCCATAAATGGCGATCTCAACACTTAAAGAGTTGTTCCATAAGGGTCGTGACTTAATAAATCGAGCTCTAATTATTATGCATACAAATAAATTTGGTGCTAAAAAATAGAAACAATCTTTCTTGATAAAGCCTTAAGTTTTGACTTGAGCATCTTGTTTCTTGAAATTCACAGAAGGTCACCTCATCACAGACCATCAAAAGATATACCCTAAATCAAAGATTAGAATATACACATAGAACTAGAAAAAGCTTTTTTAATCTTACAACAGGTCAATTTTTGTTTTCAAAATACAAGACAATCAAAGGACTACATTGAATAGCATATGTTGGATCTTTGACCAAAGAAACTAGATTTTTCAAATACTTTAAAAAACAGACATCTCTCTAATTTCATTTCAACAATTAAATTTGAATAGACATGACATTTGAAATATGAGAGTTGATTCCAAAACAAGAAAGATTGTCAAACAATAAGAACATCAATTGAGTTTGCAAAATCCGAACAGAAATGACATCAACACTTCTTGACACTCCTTGAAAAGTTGACCACCAAGGGGCAATACAGTGGACTCTTAGAAGAAAAAAGGTAGTATTCAGATCAACTGGGTCCAAAAGATGATCAAATGATGAATCAATAACCTGAGAGCAATGGTGTTTAAAAAAAGATAACCAGAAGAACAAGCACACTCAGATCAATCAAGGGCAATATTGTTCAATGACAATCATGATCTAAATGAACTCCAACAACAATTAAGAGTAAAGATGTGCTTGAGGGACATCTTCATACTTTCACCTGAGTTTATTATCTCTAACATGGCTGTAACACCCCACCTTACTAGCAAGATATTGTCCGCTTTGGGTCCCACAGGCCCGCACGGGTTTGTCCTTGCAGAAGCAAGCTCACCGTGGGGCCTGACTTCCCAAAACGCGTCCTTCAGAGTTACGCAGCAGACTACTCACCCTGTCAGATACTGTCCGTTTTGGGTCCCCCCCTGGCATTACTAGTTATTTTGTTATTTTTCTCATTATTTTATCCATCAAAACACGTTACTAGTTTCTCTGTCCTTATGAATTCTAAACCAAAATTCATTTTGTAGAGGTCATCTCTTTCATTATATATCATTATTTATCTATTATTTCAAATCTTGGTTTTTCATCATATATCACTCGTGCACTTGCGAGTTAAAACAAGCCGATCACAAAAAGCGGTCAAGCAATTTTGGGCCTCCACCCATTTAGACACATAATCAACAGCTACAAGGATGAAGTGGTAGCCAAATGAACTTGGAAAAGGTCCCATGAAATCAATCCCCCAACAATCAAAGATTTCCAAAACAAGAATGGGGTTAAGGGGCATCATGTTACGCCTAGTGAGGTTACCTAGTCGTTGGCATCGGTCACATGCAACACAGAAGGCATGGACATCTTTGAACATAGTGGGCCAATAAAAACCACACTGCAAGATCTTGGCAGTGGTTTTCTTGGAAGAGAAATGCCCACCACAGGCTAATGCATGACAAAAATTAATGACACTTGGAATTTCATGATCAGGGATGCACCGCCTAACAATTTGGTCAGGGCAATATTTAAATAGGTAGGGGTCATCCCAAAAAAAAGTACGCACGTTGCGCAAGAATTTTTGTTTATCAAGTTTAGACCAATGAGAAGGAATCTGACTTGTGGCTAGGTAATTTGCTATGTCAGCATACCATGGAGAGCCAATGTAGGAAACAGTACCTGCACAAAATAAATTTTCATCAGCAAAGAATTCATTTATTGGAGATTCATCAGTTATGGTCTCATAGCTTGAAAGACGGGACAAATGATCAGCCACTACATTCTCTACTCCCTTTTTATCTCGAATTTCAAGGTTAAACTCTTGGAGTAGGAGGATCCATCGAATCAAACGTGGCTTGGCATCCTGTTTTGTGAGCAAGTATTTCAATGCTGCATGATCAGTGAAAACAATAACAAGAGATCCAACCAAATAAGACCTAAACTTGTCTAATGCAAAGACCACAACTAAGAGTTCTTTTTCGGTTGTAGTGTAATTCAATTGAGCATCATTCAAAGTCTTGCTAGCATAATAAACGACATGAGGCTTCTTATCTTTTCTTTGCCCTAAAACAGCCCCTACCGCAAAATCACTAGCATCACACATCAGTTCAAATGGTAAAGACCAATCAGGAGCTTGCATGATTGGTGCAGTGGTCAACAACCCTTTAAGATTTTCAAAAGCTTCTTGACATTTTGATGTCCAATCAAATTGGATATCTTGTGACAACAAGTTACACAATGGTTTGGCAATGGTACTAAAAGAATGAATGAATCTTCGGTAAAAACCAGCGTGTCCTAAAAAGGATCTCACATCTTTCACAGTCCTAGGGCAGGTAATTTTTGAATGACTTCAACTTTTGACTTATCCACCTCTATCCCTTTTGAAGAGACAATGTGACCTAAGACAATGCCATGTGTCACCATAAAATGACACTTCTCCCAATTAAGTACAAGATTGCTCTCTTCACATCTTTCAAGAACTTTTTCTAAATGCATTAGACACAACTCATAAGAATCCCCATAAACTGAAAAATCATCCATGAAAACTTCCAAAAAAATTTCCACCATGTCACTAAAGATACTCATCATACACCTTTGAAAAGTGGCTGGTGCATTACACAAGCCAAAAGGCATTCTTCTATAAGCATAGGTACCAAAAGGACAAGTGAAAGTGGTTTTTTCTTGGTCTTCTAAAGAAATCTCAATTTGGTTGTAACCTAAGTATCCATCAAGAAAACAATAGAAAGCTCTTCCGGCTACTCTTTCAAGCACTTGGTCTAAAAATGGAAGCGAAAAATGGTCCTTCCTAGTCACCATGTTCAACTTACGATAATCAATGCACATACGCCATCCAGTTTGGATTCTAGTTGGTACTAGCTCATTATTTTCATTCTTCACTACCGTGACTCCAGATTTTTTAGGGACAACTTGGGTTGGACTAACCCATTTTGAGTTTGCAATGGGGTAAATGATACCCGCATCAAGCAGTTTAAGCACTTCACCTCTCACTACTTCCTTCATGTTTGGGTTCAGTCGTCTTTGCATTTGCCTCACAGATTTAGCCTCTTCTTCAAGATAAATTCTATGTGTACATAAAAGAGGGCTAATTCCTTTCAAGTCAGTGATTGTCCACCCAATTGCTTTCTTGTGTTTTCTCACCACTCTCAAAAGTTCTTGTTCCTGCTCTATGCTAAGTTTTGATGAAATCACAATAGGATATGATTCATCTTCCCCTAGAAATGCATACTTAAGATCACTCGGTAAAGGCTTCCTTTCTGGTTTATAAGGTCGGACAAGAGATGCCTCCACTTTCACTTGGGGTGAAATCAAAGGCTCAAACGATGGGGTCCATTGACCTATTGACATAATAGGCATTGGATCCAGATAAGTCTCGAGTTCTTTTACTTCCTCATCAACACATTCCAAAGAATAAAGTCTTTCATCATGAATTAAAGTTCTTTCCAATGGATCCTTTACCCATTCTCTCTCAAAGTGTTCTTGACAAATTGTTTGGATCAAATCTACCTCTCTAATGTCCTCATGTTCACCAATTTGTTTGGAGACATTGAATATGTTCATCTCCACAGTCATATTCCCAAAAGACAATTTCATCACCCCATTCCTACAGTTAATTAAAGCATTGGATGTAGCTAGGAAAGGTCTACCTAAGATGACTGGGATGGGAGCATTAGAACCTTGAATAGGTGCGGTGTCTAACACTACAAAATCAACAGGAAAGTAGAATTTATCTACTTGGACCAACACATCCTCAACAATACCCCTAGGAATCTTGATTGACCTATCAGCTAATTGAAGGGTGATTCGAGTAGGCTTGATTTCTCCTAAACCTAACTGTTCGTAAACAGTGTAGGGTATCAAATTCACACTTGCTCCTAAATCCAACAAAGCTTGGTCTATCTTATGACTTCCAATAATGCATGAAATGGTAGGACAACCAGGATCTTTGTATTTGGGAGGGGTCTTAAACTGGATGATGGCACTAGCATGCTCAGTTAGAAAGGCTCTTTCTTTCACATTCAATCTCCTTTTGACTGTGCATAAGTCCTTAAGGAACTTTGCATAAGATGGGACTTGTTTAATTGCATCAAGGAGTGGAATGTTGACTTTCACTTGTTTGAACAATTCATAGATTTCTGAGTTCACAAGATCATGTTTAGGTTTCCCTAACCTCTGTGGAAATGGTGCTCTAGGAACAAATTCTAAATCACTCACTTTGACTCCAATTTTTCTTGAATCATCTCCTTTCTCACTCATCTCTTTCTCATTTATCTCGCCTTCTTTGTCACTCAAACTCTCATTTGTCACTTGTGTTTTGATTCCCTCTTCACTCTCCCTAGATTTCTCCTCCACAATACCTTTAGGAATCCCAAAACCTATAGCTTTGTCAACAATCTTTCCACTTCTAAGGGTAGTGATGGCTTGGACTTGTTCATGGTTTGAAGGTTCACCAAGTGAAGATTCACTCATGTGTACCTGACCTCTAGGATTTGGCATTGGTTGAGCTGGGATCTTTCCCTTCTCTTGAATGCTTAGTGATTGAGTCAACTTGGTTAGTTGACTTCGAATGTCATCTAAGGTCCTATTGGTCTGGTCTTGAAATTTGTAAGCTTGGTTGTTGATTCCTCCTTGTGTTTGCATGAATTGTTGAAGAGTATCCTCTAGGGATCTCTTATGAGGTGGTTGGTACGTGTTATGTGTGGGAGTATGAAATGGTTGGGGTGGAGGTTGAAATGTTTGAGGTACTGAAGAGCCCTCATTTCTCCATCCAAAATTTGGATGGTTCCTCCATCCAGGATTATAGGTCTCAGAGTAGGGATTGCCTACTTGGTTTGAAAATGGCTTTCTAACATTACTTGAATCAGAAGTTTGGCCATATAGCACTTCCTTGAAGGCTGGAATGGTAGGACACTCAGTTGTCCTATGCCCTTTGCTCTCACAAACAACACAACTTTCCTCTTGTTGTTCACTCATGACATGCACTTTTTTAATCTCAAGAGACTCTACTTTCCTAGCCAATGAGGCTAATCTAGCATTAAGATCATCAGTCTCTTTTAATTGGAACTTCCCACTTGAATGAGAAATGGTGTTTCTAGACTCAACATGAAGTGGGAGAGAAGTCTCCCATTGCTTTGTGTTTTCAGCCAATTGATCAAAAAAATCGAAAGCTTCACTTGGTTCTTTATCATAAAACTCACCATTACACATGGTTGACACTAGCTTTTTAAAATCTGCGGTAAGAGAGTCGTAGAAGAAACTCACTAACCTCCACATCTCAAAACCATGGTGGGGGCATGCATTCAACAAGTCTTTGAACCTTTCCCAAGCTTGGTGAAATGACTCATTTGGACTACAAGAAAAATTCATCATTTGACGTTGTAAGGCTGCCGTCCTATGAGTGGGGAAGTATTTTTTCAAAAATTCAGCTTGCATTTCTCTCCATGTACCTATAGACCTAGGACGTAAGGAGTTTAGCCAAAGCTTGGCTTTATCCTTTAGAGAGAATGGGAACAATTTAAGCCGAATAGTTTCCTCAGTGCATGTTCTATCAATAAAAGTATTACATACCTCTTCAAAGTTCTTAATGTGTATGTATGGATTTTCAGAATCCATACCGTGAAATGTGGGAAGAAGTTGAATCATGCCCGGTTTCAAATTGAAAGCTTGTTGGTTAAGAGGCAAGATAATACACGAAGGTGTACTTTGTCTAGCCGGGTGAAGATACTCTCTAAGAGTTCGAAAATTAGGTTGATCATTAAATTGTGGAGGTCCATTACCTTGAACACTCCCTTCACCCTCTAGATCTTCAACATTAGCCATGATAAAATAATAATAATAATAATAATATAACAATTATATGAATACGAAAGGAAAGGAGAGAAAAAAAAAAACAAATAAAAGATTGCAAATAAAAGTAAATGAAACGTACAAGATAAAGTAATGGCTCAAAAATAAAAATACAACAAATTAAGAAATTCACTCTCCAACTAATAAACAATATTAACAACAATAAACATTAAAAGATAAGTATAACAAGCATGAATAAAGAGGCGGTAATACCGGCCAAGCACTTCAAACAATAAATATAAAAGAAATAACAACAATAAATAACAACAAAATAAAATAAACAAGAGGCGGTAATACCGGCCAAGCACTTCAAACAATAAATATAAAAGAAATAACAACAATAAATAAAATAAACAAGAGGCGGTAAAACCAGCCTTATAATATAAATAATAAATATTAGAAACTAACTAGAATAAACAATAAAAGAAAAATGGTTGAACCAACCAAAATCCAACAATTAATAGTCCAATATCCAAAAAGTTGAGGTCAAATTTTTTTTTTTTTAGGCGGTAAAACCAGCCATTTGATTTTTTATTTATATGAATTTTTTTTTATTTTTCAATAATCAAACATAAATTTGTTACCTTTGCTTGAAAGAAAATATTTTCTCTCGTTTTGGCATGCCCCGGGCTATGATTAGTGATGGGGGAAAGCATTTTTGTAACAAGCCCGTTGGGATGTTGATGAGAAAATATGGTGTAATTCACAAGGTCAGTACCCCATATCACCCACAGACTAGTGGCCAAGCTGAGTTGGCAAATAGGGAGATCAAGAACATTTTAGAGAAAACAGTCAATCCAAACCGTAAGGATTGGTCCCTACGACTAGTTGATGCTTTGTGGGCATATCGCACTGCTTACAAGACCTCTTTAGGAATGTCTCCTTATAGGCTAGTTTATGGAAAACCTTGTCATCTCCCTGTTGAGATTGAGCATCGTGCATATTGGGCCATCCGGCAATTCAATGACAATGAAAACGAGGTTGAAAAAAATAGAAAGCTTCAATTGGATGAATTAGAGGAGCTGAGAAATGATGCATTTGAAAATGCAAAAATTTCAAAACATAAGATGAAAGCTTTGCATGATAAACATATTTTTAGAAAATCCTTTCATGTTGGTCAAAAGGTTCTCTTGTATAATTCACGATTACATCTCTTTCCTGGGAAGTTGAGGACAAAATGGATTGGTCCATTTGTGATTAAATCCATCTCTGAGCATGGTGCATTTGAGGTAGAAAATCCTAAGAATGGAAATGTTTTCAAAGTAAATGGTCATCGATTGAAACCTTATCTTGAAAACGTTGTGGCTGAAGTTGAGACATTGGATCTTGAAGATCCAATACCATTGTAGTATCAGAAGTAATGAGTTTTTATTTTTATTTTATTTTTCATTTTCATTTTTATTTTTATTTTTATTTTCTTTCTTCCATCTCTTATATTTTCTTGTTCATGCATTAGGGACAATGCATAATTTTCAGTTGGGGGGTGTGAGGTTCTTTATTTTCACAAAAAAAAAAAAAATCAATGTTTTCTTTTAGTTGTGATATGCAGGTTAAAAAAAAATCAAGCAAGAAGTCAGCTCATGTCCAAGTCAATCAGACATTCATCCTTGAAAACAAAAGGGGAGTAACAGTTTTCTAATCGTTATACTTTTCTTCTCTTTCTTTTTTTTATTGAGGATAATGTAAAACTTAATTTTAGATATTTGATTATGTTGAATGCTTGAGATAACCATGCTTGTTTAAAAAAAAAAAAAAATTGCATTCGAATGTGAATGAGACTTGTTTAGGATCAACATTACATTTTTGGATTTATTATTGTGTTGAACATTGCATGCTTTAATTTGGGATAGATAATATCTTATAAAGCAAGATATAGCATACTTTTTTTTAAAGATTATTGAAGTACATCTTTCCTTGTAAAAGTTGTGTGAGTTGTGCGATTATGCATGAAAGATGAGTGTGATGCTTTACTTGTGATTATCCCTTTTGATCTAGTCCTAAACAAGGTTTAAGTAAATAAAGTAATAATTATTACACAAATAAATAAATAAATGTGTACAAAGTTCTATCTACTCCAATGTTTTGAGTTGCTCAGTAACTAGGGGTATTCATCACAAATATTTATCTTTACGTCAAAAGGCAGCTTGAAATATGAGTATGCAAAGCACTTTAAGTTTGTGACTTTGTGAGTAACCGGGTGCATTCATCACAAATGTTTGTATTCGCGTCAAAAGGGAAGTGACCACTTAAAGAAAAAGAATAAATAATATCTTCAAAAAAAAAAAAAAGAAGAAGAAAAAAAAAAAGAAGGGAAAAAATATATATAGATATTTCTTTAGTTTGCTACCTTGTTTGTAGTAGTGAAAAGGGAAGATTACAAGTTGAGTTTTCGCGTGAATCAATTATGTTGGTTGCATGATAAATACGATTGAATTTGGAATTTTGTATGGATGTTTGATTTAGAGAATGTGAGTATGCTTATTTTTCTTTATTTGGTATTGTGTACACTAAGTTAAAGATACCAATGTTTGCATGATAGGTCCTTTAAGTGTGATGAGTCGAGCCTAATTATGTTATTATTATTCTTTTTATTTCAAAGGTTTTATGTTTTGTTTTGCTTGAGGACTAGCAAAATCTAAGTTGGGGGGTGTGATTGTGCATCAAAAGTATCATTAAGTCTTTTATTTTACATATGTATTTATTGTTTTTATTTGAATTTTTTATAATAAGTGATGTACTTTTTAGTAATGAAGTTTCTTTTAATGTTTCGATAGGTTTTTGGAGCTTAAATGAATTATTTCAGAAAATTCAACGTCGGAATTCGGAACAAAGAATTGAAGAGAAATTTAGTTGAAGATTGAAGCAAATCTTGGTTCAAATAAGTGCTCCAAATTTGCCCAAAAAATCAATTATTTTCCAATTCTAGAAAAGAATATCATATGATCCATTTCAAGCCCAAACTTACCTTATGTTGTGTGCAAACTTCAACCATCAAACACTCAAGGTTTCAATGTCAATCTTAGCCCAAATAATAGGTACAATTGTATACTTATTTGATGTTTAAATCCAGCCCCAAATCAGCCCCCAAATCAGCCTCCAAATCAGCCCAAGCACAATCCATGATCTTACATGTCCACACAACAAATAATATTTGATTTATTTTGGGCAATTAATTGATTCAAGAGGGCAAGCACATGGATGGAAAGCTGGAGGGGACATTGTGACATTATTTTGGGTCAACAAGAAGAAAGAAACAGCTCATAAAGGAGGAAGAAAAACGTGCACCAAAGTGTTCTCCAAGCTGGCCTGATTTAATTTTCCAGAACAGCTTTCGGTGTTTTGCCCATAACTTTTGACTCAGATGTCCAAATGAGCTGTTCTTTAATGATCTGGAAAGCTCATAGAATTTTCTATAAATATGTCTCTAATAGCCATCTCCAGGGGAGGCTTCTAAGAGGGTCGAATTGCTGTCCAAAGTTAGAGTCAGATTTGTGTCCGAATTTTTACTGAAATTCTGTTGTGTTCTTCTTTGTAGATTTCGGTTCTTTAGTTTGTAAAACTTATTATTTCAGTTTGATTCAAGTTATTTCATGTTTATTAAAGTGTTCTTATATATAATCATGGTTGGCTAATCTCTTTCTTGGATCCAAATCAAGGATGATGGTGATTGAGGTGAGTTCTTTAAGATATGAATGAATGTTAATGATTATCTTCTCATCTTCTTCATGAATGTTTTATTATTGCAAAGAAATTTTAGAAATCATTTAGGTAATGTTATAATCTTGAATTTTTATGCACAAACCTTAGTTTTGGTATAGAGATTGCTTGATTCAATGTCTTACTTAATTTGAAAGTACTTGTTCATTCTTAAGCAATAATTAATCTTCATCTTTTTAAACTTCATTGTAATATCTTCCGATCTAATATCACCATCGTTGATATTAGGTTGAGTTATCTTATATATGTTGAAGAAATCAACAATACATCACCATTAAAATTGATTTGGACCAAGACTTACTTTTTCTTGTCTTTTAAAATCTATTTACACTTTTTCATCTTTGAAAACAAATCCATCAATTATTTTCAACCAAGTTATTGTTAATTTAATTTCTCTTGAGTTTTTTTTGTTGTTACCTAGCTTAATTTCCAGATCTAGCTCTCTGTGGATATGACCTCGATCTTACCGAGTTAATTGCTACATCGCACACTCGTGCACTTGCGAGTTAAAACAAGCCGATCACAAAAAGCGGTCAAGCAGTCGTCACCCCTATTTTGGCTTTTATCCTGGCCATACTGACACGACTAAAAGCTTGATGTCTTCTCCCAAGTGTAGAAGTGTCGAAGTAATAGATAACCCGACAAGACCGGGGTCGAACCACAGAGAGGTTAATTGTATAAATTATAAATAACAATACAACAACAACAACAACAACAATAATAATAACAACAAAAATAACAATAATAGTAATAGTAATAATAATATTAATAGTAATAGTAATAATAATAATAATAATAATAATAATAATAATAATAATAATACTCAGTAAGTGGCGTTGTTATACCTGAGAATGATCTAAAAGATCGGGTCACAGGTTTCCAACCTATATACTGAGTTTATGAAAAGATCAAAGAGATATATAATATAAACAGATTTCTGATGCGAATGAACAAGGCAAGACCAACAATGTTAGGATCCTTGATCAAACACAGAGCATACTTACGTACATAAAATATAACAAGAATGTAAATAATAATAACAGTAGTAGTAATAATAAAGAGAGCTTTGAGAGGTAAGATTGATGTAAGGATTAAACAATAATAAAAACAAATGTCAAGGTTAGAGGATCCACTACTGGTACTTCAAACAAGTATAGTATAAACTCTTATTACTCAATTAGAAATCATACATAAAGGAGGTTCCAATCAGATTATAAATTATTAACATGATTACATTAGTTAACTTATTCGAATAATGCTAATACTTGTAAATGTTGTCAGGCATTCATGATTATAACTTATGTTAACAACAAATCAAGTTCCTTTCATAGCTCAGGTGTCGTTTATACCATACAGTATGGGCTATGAAAGAGCCAAGTATTTGTTGTACCAAGTGTTATACAACATAAATCTAGATTAACCATTTAACAAGCAAAGTATTAAAAGTGAACAAGATAACAAATACAAAACATGTTAGTATCCAACATTAAGGTCCATGTTAAGTTTATATTATACTTATTCTTACACCATTAGTGTACCCTTTTCACCTTGACATAATTAACTTAGCTAAACATAATGAAAGAAAGAAACATAAATGAACAAGATAAGAACATAAATGAGAAAGAAGTTAACTAAATAAAGGAAAGGAAATGAAGTGCATAAACTTGATATTAATGAAAACAAAACATAAGCAATACAAAGAGAGAAAGCAAGAGTATGATCTTGATCTGGAAACCAAGATGCCTCAATACATGGTAAATGCCTCCTTTTATAGGCCAAAATTTAGAACTATTGATTTGTTGACTAATTGATGAGTGGGTGGCCACATCTTGACTTGGTGACAATCCTTATCTTCTTGTCTAAACAAGACATCATTGCTAACATCATAATTTGCACAGGGTCGGGGATAGGCTTCCCATCAAGTTTTCTTAGAAACTGGCAAACAGGGTCTTTTTTAGTCAGATTCCCAAGACTAAGTCGAGCATGTTCTTTATGGAATTATGGCCATAAATCATGAATTACACGATGCACATCTCCACTAGGATACGTCTCAAGGGTCAACAAAAGATTATCTAAAGACCCCTTACTCAGGCCATCCTTAATGAATTGTATTTTATCTTCACGGTTTATAGATACCATTTCTAAAGAATGACATGTCGCATTACAAGTCCATCTGGCACATCTGTGATAGACTTTCAATCGTTTTGCACGACGTTTCTTCGTAAAAGTGCTTTTACCTGTTCCAAGCATGTGTGAAATGAAAGAATTGGAGGACTCACCTGATAATCAGACCTTTGATTCAATTAGCCAGCGAATATCTTCAGGAATTCCATGATTCATTAACAACTTCAATCTTGCACTCCTAGCACGGTAAATTTTTGTAATCGCATTTGGAGGTAGAGTAGGAAAATACCTTTTCAACTTTTCAAGAGTGGTGTCCATTTTCAAAAGAGAATTAGAGACGAGCTTCAAAGAAGGGAGAAAGAGAAGAGAATTGTACAAATATATACAGATATCAGTTATTTGGGAAACTGAAAGAACCGACTTAAGTCACGGAGTACCGTTATCCGTCATTTGACCGGGGTGAGAGAGAGACTAGCAAAACAAAAGATACACCAAAACAAAACACAAAACAATGTGAGAAAAAGAATCAATCTTTATATATAGGATCACTCAATTCAATGGAGTCATTTTCAACTGAAAATTTGTCAAAATAAACTTTCAAACGATGCCCATTTACCTTGAAAACATTGTCATTCTTTGGATTCTCGATATCACAGACCCCATATGGATACACATGTTTCACAATAAAAGGACCTCTCCATCTTGATCTTAGTTTTCCAGTAAATAAATGGAGTCGAGAATTATAAAGCAAGACTTTTTGACCAACATTGAATATTTTTCTCAGTATTTTCTTGTCGTGAAACTCTTTGATTCTTGCTTTATAAATTCTCGAATTGTCATATGCATCATTTCTTATTTCTTCAAGCTCATTTATTTGCAATTATCGAAGCTGACTAGCATCATCAAGGTTTGAATTGAAAGCTTTAATAGCCCAATAAGCTTTATGTTCAATTTCCACAGGCAAGTGACAAGGTATTCCATAGACTAGTCTATAAGGTGACATACCTAATGATGTATTATAAGCAGTTCGATAAGCCCAAAGTGCATCATTAAGTCTTAAAGACCAGTCTTTCTTATTAGGGTTCACTGTTTTCTTCAAGATTTGTTTGATCTCCCTATTAACAAGCTCTACTTGTCCACTTGTCTGAGGGTGATAAGGGGTGGCAACTTTGTGTGTGATTCCATATTTCTTCATTAAAGAAGCAAATGGCTTGTTACAGAAATGTGTTCCACCATCACTTATCATGGCTCGAGGGATTCCAAATCGACTCAAAATATTGTCTTTAAAAAACTTTATCACTGTTTTGTGATCATTGTTTCGACTTGGAATTGCCTCTATCCATTTTGAAACATAATCTACTGTGACTAATATGTATACGAAACCAAATGATGGAGGAAATGGACCCATGAAATCTATACCACAATAGTCAAAGATCTCAATGACAAGAATAGGATTTAAAGGCATCATATGATGTTTTGAAATAGATCATAATTTTTGATAATTTTCACAAGTCTTGCAGAATGCATGTGAGTCCTTGAACATGGTGGGCCAGTAAAATCCACTTTGTAAGATTTTGGCAGTTGTCTTTTTCGACGAGAAATGACCCCCACATGCCTCAGAATGATAAAATTTAATGACACTACTTACCTCATTGTTAGGAATGCATCTTTTAAATGTTTGATCGGGACAATATTTGAACAAATAAGGGTCATCCCAATAAAAGTTCTTCACTTCGTTCAAGAACTTTCTTTTGTCTTGGGTACTCCAATGAGCTGGCAATTGTCCTGAAACAAGAAAATTAGCAATATTAGCAAACCAAGGCATCGTAGAAACGAAAAGTAAAGATTCATCGGGAAAGTAGTCATCGATTGGTGTAATGTCAGATTTTGAATCTGTTGTCAATCTTGACAAATGATCTGCAACAAATTTTCGGTGCCTTTCTTGTCTTTGATTGTGATATCAAATTCTTGAAGTAACAAAATCCACCGCACCAATCTAGCCTTAGAATCTTTCTTAGAAAAAAGATATTTCAATGCAGCATGATCACTAAAAACAACAACAGGTGAGTCAACAAGATAAAATCTGAATTTATCACATGCAAATACTACTGTAAGTAATTCTTTTTCAGTGGTGGTGTAATTCATTTTAGCACTATTTAAAGTTTTACTTGCATAGTAAATCACATAAAGTTTCTTATCTTTTCTTTGTCCCAAGACAACACCCACGACATAATCACTAGCGTCACATATTATTTCAAAAAGTAATGACCAATTAGGAGGTTGAATGACAGGAGCAGAAGTAAGCAAGTTTTTAAGTTTAACAAAGGTTTCTTCACAATGTTCAGTCCATTCAAAAATATTATCCTTTGTTAGAAGGTTACTCAAGGGCTTAGATATTACACTAAAATCTTTGATGAACCTTCTGTAAAAACCAGCATGTCCTAAGAATGATCTAACATCCTTAACAGATTTTGGTGTTAGTAAGTTGGCAATTAACTCGATTTTAGATTTGTCAACCTCAATTCCTTTCGATGAAACAATGTGACCAAGTACAATGCCGTTTGTTACTATAAAGAGACATTTTTTCCAATTCAGTACAAGATTCTTCTCTTCACACCTGCTCAAAACCTTTTCTAAGTTAGTCAAATAATCATGAAATGAATCACCAAAAACAGAAAAATCATCCATAAAAATCTCAAGAAAATGTTCAACTATATCACTGAATATACTAAGCATGCATCTTTGAAATGTGGCTGGTGCATTACATAATCCAAAAGGCATCCTTCGATATGCAAAAGTACCAAATGGATATGTGAAAGTAGTATTCTCTTGATCTTCCAATGCAATTTCAATTTGATTGTAACCTGAATAGCCATCCAGGAAACAATAAAATTCATGAAATGATCTTTTCTAGTCATTGAATTAAGTTTTCTATAGTCAATGCACATGCACCAACCAGTAACAGTCCTAGTTGGAATTAACTCATTTTTCTCATTTGTTATCAGAGTGACTCCAGACTTTTTGGTTACAACTTGGGTAGGACTTACCCATTTGCTGTCAGAAATAGGATAAATGATTCCATTATCTAGAAGCTTAATGACTTCATTTTTCACTACTTCTTTCATATTAGGATTAAGCCTTTGTTGCATTTCTCTAGAGGGTTTAGCATTTTCCTCCAAATAAATCCTGTGTGTGCAAATCAAAGGGCTAATTCCTTTTATATCAGCTATGGTCCATCCTAATGCATTTTTGTGCATTTTCAGAGTCTGTAATAACTTACCTTCTTGATGTGCATTAAGTTTGGAAGAGATTATTACCGGAAAAGTTTCATTTTCTCCCAAAAATGAGTATTTGAGATTAAATGGTAACGGCTTTAAATCAGGTTTTGGTGGTTGAACACTTGATGGTATGGACTCAATTGATCGTGGTGGCAATTCTTCAATCTGTGGTCTTCAATTGCATGCCTTTGATTCTTCATGAAAGTAGACCATTTGCAAATCATCATATTCATCAATCTTAGTTTCACTGGAAGTGGTTTGAAATTGATCATCAACTAAATTTTCAATAAAGTCCACTTCCTGTAAATCATTATCATCTCCAGGTTGCTTGTAAATGTTGAAAATATTCATCTCCAATGTCATGTTTCCAAATGATAGCTTCATCAGTCCATTCTTACAATTAATCAATGCATTAGAAGTGGCAAGAAATGGACGTCCTAAAATGACAGTAATTGAATTACATGCTTCAACAGGTTGTGTATCCAAGACAACAAAATCTACAGGGTAAATGAATTTATCAACTTGTACTAACACATCCTCAACTATTCCTCTAGGCACTTTTACAGATCCATCAGCAAGTAAATGAATTTATCAACTTTTACTTTTATAGAGGTTGATTTTAACTCACCTAGATTGAGACTTTGCAAGATTGAATATGGAAGTAAATTCACACTAGCTCCAAGATCAAGGAAGGCTTTTTCAATTTTATGTTCTCCAATAAAGCAAGAAATTGTAGGACAACCAGGGTCTTTATATTTCAAAGCATTATTGTTCTGAAGAATGGCACTTACTTGTTCGGCTAAAAAGGCTTTCTTTTTCACATTCAGTTTTCTCTTTACAGTGCACAGATCTTTTAAAAATTTAGCATAGAAAGGAACCTGTTTAATAGCATCCAACAAAGGTATATTGATCCTTACCTGTTTGAAAGTTTCAAAGATTTCAGAGTTGTGATTGACTTTTCTTTGTTTGGTCATGGCATGAGGGAATGGGAGTGCTGGTGGGGAATCAGCCTTTTCTTTGCAATGTTCAGGTTCAACCTCTTCCTTACCCTCAGAGATAGACTCTTCATCTTTCTCACAAGGTTCAAGAGTGGGTTTTTCAATAACCTTACCACTATAAAGAGTGATGGCTGATTTGACTTGATCCATGTGTTGGCTTCCAGAACTACTTGTATTTGTATTGTATTGCCCCTTTGGATTTTGCTGTGGTTGAGAAGGAAACTTACCTTTCTATTGGAAACTGAGAGCAAATGTTAATTTTGCAAGAGCATTTTTAAAATCTGTCATGCTTTAAGCAAGTTGGGTGTTGATTGTCTCCTGCTTTTCAATGAATGCATGCAATGTTTCCTCAAGATTTCTTATAGGAGGTGGAGCATAAGGAGGTGCATATCCATGAGAATTTTAGAAATTAAGGTGTGCTTGAAACGGTGGCTGTGAAGTTTGTGTATTATTGCTATCACTCTTCCAACTGAAATTTCGGTGATTTCTCCAACCAGGGTTATACGTTTGTGAGTATGGGTTGTGATTGGGCCTTTGAAAACTGTTTAAAGCATGGGCTTGTTCATAAAGGAATTCCCTAAAAGAAGGTAAAATTGGACAATCATTTGTTGAGTGTTCCTTGGTTTCACAGATTTGAAACACCAAGTCTTGAACAGATTTTAATTGACCACTCTTTTTCAATTCAAGTGCTTCGACTTTTCTAGCTAAAGATGCAAACTTGGCTTGAAGGTTATGATCTTCCCTAAGGTTGTGCATACCTCTACTAGATGTATGAGGTTGAGTTTTACTTTGTGCCTCATAAGTACCTGTAGTGTCCCAATTTTGAGCATTTTTTACTAGCAAGTCCAGGTACTCCATTGCTTCATTAGGGTTTTTATCTTTGAAAGTTCCATTGCACATCAATTCAACCATTTGCCTATCTCTAGGTGTTAAACCTTCAAAAAAATATGAAACCAATCTCCATGTTTCAAAACCATGATGAGGGCAAGTATTAAGCAAGTCTCCATACCTATCCTAACATTGGTAAAATGTTTCTCTTGGCTTTTGAGTGAAAGTGATGATTTGTCTTTTGAAAGAGTTTGTTCTGTACGACGGAAAAAACTTCTTTAAAAATTATTGTTACATTTCATCCCAAGCACGAATAGATCTTGGTCTCAAATTTTGTTGCCATGTTTTAGCTTTATCTTTGAATGAAAAAGGAAAAAGCTTTAATCGAATGGTGTTCATGCTACAATTCGAGTCATTATAGGTATTACAGACCTCCTCAAATTCCCTTAAATGCAAGTATGGATTTTCTAGGTCTAAACCATGAAAAGAAGGTAAAAAGTTGAATAATGCCTGACTTAAAATTAAAATGAGATGCATCAGGAGGGAAAACTATGCATGAGGGTGCACTTGTTCTTGTGGGATTCATATGGTCTCTAAGTGTTCTCATACGGTTATTCTTATTATTCTCATTATAAAGCGATTGATTATCTTCTTCGACCATATTTTCTGAAAATGATGAGGATACCCTACAAAGTCGACCACTTAATGTACGTGACCAAACTCTCATACACGTGTAAAAGGAGAATAAATGAAGAAAAGAAAAGAGAAGAAAAAGAAACAAAAGAAAAGAAAACAAAAGAAACAAGAGTTAGAAAAAATGAAAAGTGAAAAGAGAAAATAAATTAACTATTATAATTTATACAAGAATTTACCTCCCTGGCAATGGTGCTAAAAACTTGACACGATTAGAAGCTTGATGTCTTCTCTAAAGTGCATGAGTGTCGAAGTAATAAATAACCCGGCAAAACCGGGGTCGAACCACAAAGAGGTTAATTGTATAAATTATAAATAACAATACAACAACAACATCAACAACAATAATAACAACAATAATAACAATAGTAGTAATAGTAGTAGTAATAATAATAATAATAATAATAATAATAATAATAATAATAATACTCAGTACGTGGCGTTATTATACCTGAGAATGATCTAAAAGATCGGGTCATAGGTTTCCAACCTATATACTGAGTTTATGAAAAGATCAAAGAGATATATAATATAAACAGATTTCTGATGCGAATGAACAAGGCAAGACCAACAATGTTAGGATCCTTGATCAAACACAGAGCATACTTACGTACATAAAATATAACAAGAATGTAAAATGATGATATAAAACCTTGATAAACATGCACTTTTAAGTACTAATCACATACCTTACAAATCTTCCCTTTCCCTCACCAGATCTGTCCTTTCCTCTCTTGTCCAACCACAGCAACCGTCTCTAGTGGTAGCCCAAACACATCAGCGCCCACAGATCCGCAGTCATCCCTCCTCCTTACCGCCAGCTGCCTAAAGTAGAGGAGAAGACAACGAAACCCAAAGAACAAATCTGAGAAAGAAGAAAGTGAAGCAGATTCAAATGGAAAGCAAAAGAAAACAAATCTAAAAGACTAACTAAAACAGACTGCTTGTGTGTTTTCTTTTGTTGCAAGTGACGGGGATCCTCACTGCCAGTGAGGAAGGGAAGAAGGAAGCCAAGCCAAATCCACCACATCCCATGTTTTTCCCGCACGTGGAGGAGACGCGCCGCCACTATTCCTGCAGTTGTAAAAGGCCTTCCCTTCAATTCCTTGGGTCTATTTTGTAAATTTCAAATGTTTAATGCTTTGTTTGATTTATTTTGAATTTTTAATATTTTTTAACATGTAAATGTGGATGAATGAGAAAAACATAATAAAAAAAGATGTGCGTGTGTGTTTGTATTTTTTTTATGTATGTTATTGAATTATAAAATCAAAAAGACAAAAAAAAAAAGAATTAAGTTTTTTAATTTGTATATCGTCAAGTATCTTAAGGACAAATAAAATCATGTTGTACTTCCCGTGAAAATGCAAGAACATGTTTCGCATATATTTTTGGATTCAATAGTTGATTTATTAAAGCTTTAAGAATTTGGATAATATTTTTTTTAAAATCACATCAAATCACGAAGCAGCTTACTTTAGGTAGGGTGCGCTAGGGGTATTAATACCTTATCTAGCCAGAATCAGTCCTTTACTCGTGAATCTCTAGCAAAGACCAGTACATTTGGGTTTCCTAGTAGCCCTAAATCGAATACCAGGTGGCGACTCTCAAATCAAGCAAAACGAAGAAAAATCACCATCGATGCCATGCGGGGGACATGCGATAATCTTCTTGTACACATGTAATGTGAATGTAATCTCAACAAGATATGAAGCAAGTTCTTGATATGATCCAGGCAAGGTCAAATTCAGATTTTGATGTAAAATGTGAACTATCTTGTTTTCCAGCAACAATCATGACTTGCAATTCGATCATTGGATCGGGCTAAAATTTTACATGGGGTCACCTGACATGTTTTCCTATCTTGGGTTAACATTTTAGATCAATCGAAGTTTGGAAAGGCATTGCAATACGGGTCAATAGAGTTCGTATAAATTTTGTTATTTACTTTCTTTTGACTTGTGAACTTTCTATTTGGTAACGATTGACATGACTAAAAGATTGATGTCTTCTCCCAAATGTAAGAGTGTTGAAGTAATAAATAACCTGGCAAAACCGGGATCGAACCACAGGGAGGTTAACTATATAAATTATAAATAACAACAACAACACAACAACAACAACAACAACAACAACAATTAGTAGTAGTAGTAATAATAATAATAATAGTAATAGTAATACTAATATTAATACTAATAATAACAATAATAGTAGTAGTAGTAGTAGTAGTAGTAGTAGTAGTAATGATATTAATAATAGTAATAGTAATAATAAAGAGAGCTTTGAGATGTAAGGATTAAACAATAATAATAATAATAAATATCAAGGTTAGAGGATCCACTAATGATACTTCAAATAAGTATAGTATAAACTCTTATTACTCAACTGGAAACCACACATAAAAGAGGTTCCAATAAGATTATTATTGTTAACATGATTACATTAATTATCTTATTCGAGTAATGTCAATACTTGTAAATATTATCAGGTATTCATGGTGATAACTTATGTTAACAACAAATCAAGTTTCTTTCATAGCACAGGTGTAGGTTATACCATACGGTTGGACTATGAAAGTGCCAAGCATTTATTGTACCAAGGGTTGTTCAACACAAATCTAGATTAACCATTTAACAAGCAAGGTATTAAGAGTGAACAAGATAATAAATATAAAACATGTTAGTATCAAGCATGTCCATGTTGAGTTTATACTATACTTATTCTTACACCATTAGTGTAACCTTTTCACCTTGACATAATAGATTTAGCTAAACATAATGAAAGAAAGAAACATAAATAAACAAGATAAGAACATAATTATATAAATAAAGAAAAAGAAATGAAAAGCATAAACAAGAGATTAATATAACATCAAATAAAACTTAAACATTACAAAATACAAAGAAAGAGAACAAGAGCATGATCTTGATCTGAACACCAAGATGTCTAAATGCATGGCAAATGCCTCCTTTTATAGGCCAAAATTTGAAACTATTGATTTGATGAATAATTGTTGAGTGGGTGGCCACATCTTGACTTGGTAACAATCTTTATCTTCTTGTCTGAACAAAATGTCATTACTAACATCAGAATTAGAACCACCTTTACTCATGAAAGTTCTAGGAAATTGTCTTAGCTTTCCAGGAAAAAAAATTGAGGTCATTTGGACTTCTAGAACTTGAGATATGGGCTCAACACTGAACAATATCTGGGTTGCAAGACAGTTTTAGACTTCTCCGTTGTTGCTATAATTTGGACTTGAAAACGACATTTTTAAATCTTGGACTCTACATAAAAGTCTACGCCTATGTCTTACCTAATCTGTGTAAACATTGAGGTCATTTGGACTTCTAGAACTCAAGATATGGCCTAATTATCAAACAGTGTTCTAGTGTGGACTACACCAACATCTCTTTTTTAAGCTTCACCCTCTCTTTATCTTCACAATTTCAGTAGTTGAATTCATCAATCAATCCTTTGATTTATGTGATAGGTCTGCATTTAAGATGAACATTTACCATATATTAAGATATCTTATAGTATTAGATTTGTTATTATAAAGCATGCTTTAGTTAAGGAGTTATTGATACTTCAAGTGTAAAATGATGATATAAAACCTTGATAAACATGCACTTTTAAGTACTAAACAAAGATCCTTTTCCTACAAGGATCCTTGTCCTATAAGGATATGATAACTTGTTTTGGAAATCTTTAATGGGCTGCAATATAGTTTCCAAGTGTGATAAGGATTCATAAATGTTTCAAAATCTTGTTCTTACAAGTATTTCTTATTTATCCTAGATATAACAAGGAAAGAAGACTTCAGAATTAATTCTACCTTCATATCAGATTTCTTAGTTTATTTGGAAATTATTAAAGGTGACAAATCAGATTCTATCATATTTAGGATAGTAAATTTTAGATTTTTATTATTTTTTATTATTTTCTTCTTAGTCTTTAGGTTATTATTACTTATTTGGGTCAATTGTAAGTGGACTTCATATAAGTTCACCTAAGGGGGGTCCATTTGGGTTTTTTTAAGTTTAGAGTCGATATAAATAAAGGCATAACCAAACACAAAGGGTTACGCAATTTAGATTAATAAAACTTCTTGTTCGTCGCACTTTATGTGTGTTGGTGAGATAATCTAGCTTCCTTGGTTTTCTAAAGAACTGAAAAATAACTTATCGAAGAACAACTCGCTTTATGGCGTCATCCTTATACTTATCATTCGTGAATCAATATTCGTTGGGTGGGGGTTTTCTATTTCCAATGGTGCTGATGTCTAGGTACAAGTTATCTTTGTGTCACACTCCTATCAAACTTGATTTACTTGACTTTCCAGGAATTGATGTCTTTGAGTGTAGGATGCATGACCACGTGATCACGAGGTTTGCATATTTTCAAAGTCAATCAATAGACTAATTGGTTTATAAAGTGAACATGGTATATTTTCAAAGTTAATCCTTAGACTAATTAAACTTTCAAATTTATATGCACACTCATTCATTCAATTTATATTTTCATCTCTCTCAACTAATTCTCATACATAATACTCATATTCTCATAAACCAATGGGAGTTCAAAAGATAAAACTTAGACTTTGTTTTTTTTTAAAAAAAAAAACCACAAAGAAAACCAAAATTATCTCAATACCCCCACATTTTAAACACAACATTGTCCTCAATGTTGAAATAAAAGAAAAGGAATATAAGAGAATGACAAAAATAAAGTAAAAAGTGAAAAATAAAAGATAATGGAAAAAGAAAGCAGATCTGATTTTTTGTTTCTTTTTATGTTGGGTTGCCTCCCAGTAAGCGATTTTATTTTATGTTATTAGCTTGACACATCGCATGTTCATGCTTCATAGATTGGTTTAGCTAACTCTACAGAAGTAGTGAGTTCTGTCCTCCAACCTTCATAGAAAGGTTTCAAGTGATGCCCATTCACCCTGAGCACATTGTTTGTTTCTAAACTTGTAATTTCATCTACATCACAAGGAAAAACATTAGAAACAACAAAGGGTCCAATCCAATGAGAGCGAAACTTTCCAGGAAAAAGTTTCAAACATGAATGATAAAGAAGGACCTTGTCTCTAACATGAAACTCTTTTATTGCAATCATTCGATCATAAAGACTCTTGGTCTTTTCTTTGTAAATCCTTGCATTCTCATAGGCATAATTTCGTATCTCTTCCAACTCTTGTAATTGCAACTTTCTTACAATCCCAATAGCATCATAATCTAAGTTACATTGTTTAATGGCCCATAAAGCTTTGTGCTCAAGCTCCACTGTCAGATGACATGCTTTTTCTTAAATCATGCTATAAGGTGACATTCCTATAGGTGATTTGTAAGCAATCTGATAAGCTTAAAGTGCATCACCAAGTCGTAGACTCCAATTTTGTCGGTTAGGTTACACTATTTTCTCCAAAATAGACTTGATTCCTCGATTTGAAATTTTAGCTTGGCCATTCGTTTGAAGATGGTAGGTTGTGGAAGTCTGATGAGTCACATGGTATTTGAGTAATAATGCTTCCATTGAATGATTGTAAAAATAAGAATATAAAGATTACCAAAAGAAGAAAAAATGGACCCATAAAATCAATACCCTCATCTTAAATTTCACTTACAAGAGTATTTGTTAAAGGCATTTGGTTCTTATGAGTGATATTACCTATTCTTTGGCATTTTTCACATGATTTGAAAAAGTGATATGCATCCTTAAAAATAGAAGGCCAATAGAAACCACTTTCCTTGTAGGCAACGTTTTTGCTCCAAAATGCCCACTACAAGAATAAGAATGACAAAAGGTGAGAATGGAATGAAATTCATCTTATGGTACACTTCTCCTAACTACTTGATCCACACAAAATTTCCACAGATAAGAAGTGTCCCAAAAATAATATTTAGCATCAGCTTGTAACTTGTCTTTTTCGGATTTAGACAAACCTGGAGGGAATTCTTTAGTGACTAAATAGTTCACCAAATCAGCATACCATGGTCTTGTAGAGGAATGTAAAACATACAACTACTTGTCAGGGAATGTCTCTCTTATTGTTTCAGTTTTATATCCTTAATCTTCAGTTGGCTCAAGTTATCAGCCACATGGTTTTCGACACCGTTTTTGTCTTTGATCTCAAGATCAAATTCTTGTAAAAGGAAGATACACCTAATCAATCTCAGTTTGGAATCCTTTTTCTTCAAAAGATACCTCAAAGTTGCATGGTCAGCAAAAACAACTTTTGTACTAAATAAATATGACCTAAATTTTTCTAGAGCAAACACCACTGCAAAAAGTTTATCTGTAGTTGTATGGTAATTGCATTGCGCTCCGTCCAACATGCAGGATGCATATGCGATCACACACAAATTATTTCCTATTCTTTGCCCAAGTACGACCCTTACACATAAGACAATATAGAGCAAGTAAATGGTCGATCCTACGAGGAAGGTTCAAGTCAGATTTTTATGCTAGATGATATGTAATTTAGGGGGGGTTTGAACGTTATCTAGGCTAAAGCAAAAGAAAACATAAAACTGTCAAGCGAATTTAAATAAAATCAGAAAACTATTAAGAGAACAATCCTTGGTCGCAAGCACACATCCACCTATAGAAATCAGAACTAATCATGGAAACGAAACGTCAATTTATATTCTGAATATTTATCTCTTCTTAACATTAGATAGTTAACGAATCTACCATATAACTAACCCTAACCATCAAACAACCACAATGTCCGCACTAGTAATTTAATTCAATGGCAGCTTTAAGAACTAGATAAGTTGATTAATCAAGAAAACAAAACTATCCATAGTCTATGTTTGATTTGATTGAATATTCTCCCTAAGATTAATAAAGTAGATCTGCCACAATTATTAAACTTAGTTACTTACAAGTTCATATGCCACAACTCTGGTTTTGATATCAAACTTAGCAATAGATTGTGTACAATAATAACTTAAAGTCCGCTCTAGCAATTAAAATAAACAATCATAGCAATTAAAATAAACAATCATAGGAGAACAAACATATTCATCATATAAATTGAAAAGAAAAGGTAAATAAATCTCATAGTTCTTGAAATCCAAAGGTTTTCGTGTCCTTGCAACAAAGAAAAAGTGTTTAGCCTTGCATGTTTGTTAAACAAGTAATCAAAAAGAAGGAAGAATGCACGATTTTGGGTTTCTTAGAGGAGCTAAATTGCTGAAATAAAAAGTTGGATATTGGTTTAGACTTCGGAACGTAATTTGGGCTCGTTTCTTCACGAAACCTGTTTGCTGGCAGAATTCAAGTGTCATCTTTGAAAACTCATATCTCCCTCATATGACATCATTTTTTATGAAATTTGGAGCTTTGATAGGCCTTTGAGTCTAGAATCCAACAAAATTAAGTTTGTACCAATTGGACTTCAAGTTGGAATGGCTGAAGGTCTACACTACCAAATTACGAGATTTGACTTCAACATAAATGACATTTGGAAAAATCCTATAAATATTTGAGGGTGATCCAAGGGTTGGATAAAAAGTTATGGTGCTTTTTACCCGTTATTCTGGTTTGGCGCATCTAGACCTCCTCTTCATGTAGCTAATACAAGGAAAAAGACCTTCAACAATTCTTTAAAAACTTAGAGTGCGATACAATGATGAGATCAAAAGTTAAGGTCATTATAACTTGTTATTCTAGTCTGGCACGTCGAGACATCCTCTTCATCGAGTAGCGATTCCATCGCAACTCTAAAGAAGAAGACCTCTGCGAACTCCTATAAAAATTTAAGTGCAATTCAACGGTCGAATAAAAAGTTATGGCTCTTTTGAGCCATTATTCTAGTCTGGCGCATCCAGACCTACTTATCATTGAGTAGCGATTACATGGCTACTCCATGAAAAAGACTTCTAAGAACTCCTGGAAATATTTAAGCGCGATCCAATGGTCAAATCATAAGTTATGGCCCTTTTGAGTCATTATTCTGGTCTTGCGCATCCAAACATTCTATTTATCGAGTAGCGAATCCATGGCTACTCCATCAAAAATGATCTTTGAGAACTCTTAGAAAAATTTGAGCACGATCAAATAGTCGGATAAAATTTATGGCCCTTTTGAGCTGTTATTCTGGTCTGGCATGTCCAAACCTCCTCTTCACCGAGTAGTGAATCCATGGCTACTCGATGAAAAATGATCTTCGAGAACTCCTGGAAACATTGGAGTATGATCCAATAATCGGATAAAAAGTGATTACCCTTTTGAGCTATTATTCTGGTCTAGCACGTCCAGACCTCCTTTTCACCGAGTAGTGATTCCAAAGGTAATTCGAGGAAAACAACCTCTGGAAAATCCTGTAAATATTTGAGCGCCATCCAAGGGTCGGATCAAAAGTTATGACTCTTTTTACCTGTTATTCTGGCCTGGCGTGTCTAGACCTCTACTTCACCATGTCGCGATTCCAAAGGTACTTCTAGGGAGATGATCTATGGGAAAACATGTAAACATTTAAGCGCGATCCAAGGGTCGGATCAAAAGTTAAGGAGCTTTTTACATATTATTTGGGTTTGGCATGTCTCGACCTCCTTTTCACTGAGTAGCAATTTCATCGCTACTTTAAAGAAAAAGACCTTTGACGACTCTTGGAAATATTTGAGCTCGATCCAACAATCGGATCAAAAGTTATGTCCCTTATTACCCGTTATTCTTGTCTGGCGCATCGAGACCTCCTTTTCACCGAGTAGCGAGTCCATGCCTACTCAATGGAAAAACATCTTTGAGAACTCCCATGAAACATTTAAGCACGATCCAAGGGTTGGATCAAAAGTTATGACCCTTTTTACCCATTATTCTGGTGTGGGGCATCCTCTTCACCAAGTAGCGATTCAATGGTTGCTGCATCGAAAAAGATCTCTAAGAACTCCTGGAAAAATTTAAGCATGATTAATGGTTGAATCAAAAGTTATGGTTCTTTTGAGCTGTATTTATGGTGTGGTGCGTCCAAACCTCCTCTTCATCAAGTAGCGATTTGAAAGCTACCGTAAGGAAAATGACCTTTGAAAAAACCTGTAAAAAGTTATGGCTCTTTGAACCCATTATTCTTGTCTGGCACGTCCAGACCTTGTCTTCACCGGGTAGCAATTCCATGGAAAAATGACCTCCGAGAACTCCTGAAAACATTTGAGTGCCATCCAACGATCGGATCAAAAGTTATGGTCTTTTTAAGCCATTGATCTAGTCTGGCATGTCTAGGCCTCTTCTTCACTAAGTAGAAATTCTATTGCTACTCAATGGAAAAAGACCTCTAAGAACTCTTGTAAAAATTTAAGTGCGATCCTACGATCGGATAAAAAGTTATGGCTTTTTTGAGTTGTTATTCTGGTTTGGCGCGTCCACACATCCAATTCACTAAGTAGCGATTCCATGGCTACTACATTGAAAAAGACCTTTAAGAACTCCTGGAAAAATTTGAGCGCGATCCAACAGTCAAATAAAATGTTACATAGCTGGTCCAAGCAAAATGGCCTTCGATAACAACTGGAAAAATTTGAGCACGATCTAACAGTCGGATCAAAAGTCATGGGCCTGTTGAGCTATTATTTTGGTCCGGCACGTCCACACCTCCTTTTTCACAGAGTAACGATTGCATGGCTACTCTATGGAAAAAGACCTTCGAGAACTCCTTTAAACATTTGACCGCGATCCAACGGTGAAATCAAAAGTTAAGGCCCTTTTGAGCCCTTATACCAGTTTGGCGTGTCCAGACCTTTTCTTCATCCAAAAAAACCTTTAAATTTTTTAACGCGATCCAAGGTTTGAATCAAAAGTTATAGCCCTCTTTACCCATTATTCTAGTATGGTGCTTCCGGACCTCCTCTTCTTCGAGAAACGATTCCATAATTGCTTTAAACAAGACAACTACTGGAAAAATTTAAGCACCATCCAACAATCAAGTTAAAAGTTATGTCCCTTATTACCTGTTATTCTTCTCTGGCATGTCCAAACCTCCTCTTTATCGAGTAGTGATTCCATTGCTACTCCAAAGAAGAATACCTCTAAAAACTCCTCTAACAATTTACGCGAGATCCAACGGTTGGATCAAAAGTTATGGTTATCTTTAACTGGTATTCTAGTCTGGCACATCCAATCCTTTTCACCGAGTAGTGATTCCATAGCTACTTCAAGAAAAACGACCTTGTGGAACTCCTCGAAAAATTTAAGCGTGGTCTAATGTTCGGATCAAAAGTTATGGCCCTTTTAAGCAGTCATTTTGGTCTTCCTCGTCCAGACCTCCTCTTCACTAAGTAGCGATTCCATAGCTACTCAAAGGAAAAAGACCTTGTAGAACTACTAGAAAAAATTGATCGCGATCCAATAATCAGATCAAAAGTTATGACTCTTTTGAGTCGTTATTCTGGTGTGGGGTCTCCAGACCTTCTTTTCACCGAGTAGTGATTCCATAGCTACTCTAAGGAAAAAGGACCTTTGAGAACTCTTTGAAAACTTTGAGTGCAATCCAACAGTCAAATCAAAAGTTATTGCTCTTTTGAGCTATTATTCTGGTTTGGCACGTCCACACCTCTTCTTCCTCGAGTAGTGATTCCATAGCTACTTCAAGGACAAATACCTCTAAAAACTCCTCCAACAATTTAAGCGCTATTCAACGGTCGGATTGAAAGTTATGGCCCTTTTAAGTTGGTATTCTAGTCTAGCGCATCCAGTCATCCACTTCACTGAGAAGCGATCCCATGGCTACTCATTGGAAAAAAAAACTCTTAGAACTCCTCGAAAAATTTAAGCATGATCCAACGATAGGATCAAAAGTTATGGCTCTTTTGAGCCATTATTCTGGTCTTACGCGTCCACACCTCCTCTTCACCGAGAGTGATTTAATAGCTACTCCAAGGAAAAATACCTCCAATAACTCCTCTAACAATTTGAGCGCGATCCAACATCGGATTGAAGGTTATGGCTCTCTTAAGCCGGTATTCTAGTCTACCGTGTCCAGTCCTCCTCTTCACTAAGTAGCGATTCCATGGCTACTCAATGGAAAAAGATCTGCTGGAACTTCTGGAAAACTTTGAGCTCGATCTACGGTCGGATCAAGAGTTATGGCCCTTTTAAGTCGTTATTTTGTTCTGACGCGTCCAAATCTCCTCTTCACCGAGTTGTGATTCCATAGCAACTCTAAGGAAAATGACCTCCGAAAACTCCTGTAAAAATTTCCAGTTGGATCAAAAGTTACGGTTAATGCCCTTTTAAATCGTTATTCTGGTCATGCGCATCCACACCTCATCTTCACCGACTTGCGAATCCAAAGGTACTACAAGGAAAAGGACCTTCGAAAAAAACATGTAAAAATTTAAGTGTGATCCAAGGGTCACATCAAAAGTTATGGCCTTTTTACCCGTTATTATGGTTTGGTGTGTCCAAACCTCCATTTCACCGAGTAGCGATTTCATTTCTACTCTAAGGAAAAAGACCTCTAAAAACTCCTATTAGATGTTTAGCGCAATCCAACAGTAGGATTAAAAGTTATGGCCCTCTTAAGATGGTATTTAGTTTAGCACGTCCAGTCCTCATCTTCACCAAGTAGCGTTGCCATAACTACTCAATGGAAAAACATCTTCGAGAACTCCTAGAAAAATTTGAGCTCGATTCAATGATCAGATCAATAGTTATAGCCCTTTTGAGCCATTATTCTAGTCTGCTGTGTCTAGACCTCCTATTAATCGAGTTGTGATTACATGGCTACTCTATGGAGAATACCTCTAAGCACTCCTTGTAAACTTTGAGTGCGATTTGACGGTTGGATCATAAGTTATGGTCGTTTTAAGTTGTTATTTTGGTCTCGCGCGTCCAAACCTCCTCTTCACCGAGTACCAATTCCATAACTACTTTAAGGAAAAAGAACTTCGACAACTGCTGTAAAAACTTGAGCATGATCCTAAGGTCGGATAACAAATTATAACCCTTTTGAGCCATTATTCTCGTCTGGCGCATCCACACCTCCTTTTCACTAAGTAGTGATTCCATAGCTGCTCCAAGCAAAAAGACCTTCGATAACTCATGTAATAATTTGAGGGCGATCCAGTAGTCGGATCAAAAGTTATGGCCCTTATTACACATTATTCTGGCCTGGCACGTCCAAACCTCGTCTTCACTAAGTAGCAATTCCATGGCAACTCAACAAAAAAGATCTTCGAGAACATTTGGAAAATATTAAGCACGATCCAACAGTCGGGTCAAAATTTATGGCAGTTTTTAGCTGTTATTCTTGTTTGTCGCATCCAGACCTCTCTTCACTGAGTAGTGATTCCATAACTGCTCAAAGTAGAAAGACTTCGACAACTCCTTTAAAAATTTGAGCAGGATCCGACGGTTGGATCAAAAGTTATGGCCTTTTTTAGTCGTTATTCTAGTGTGGCGTGTCCACACCTCATTTTCACTTAGTAAGGATTCCATAGCTTTTCTAAGTAAAAAGACCTCCGAGAACTATTAGAAACATTTAAGTGCGATCCAATGGTCACATAAAAAGTTATGGCCCTTTTAAGCCGTTATTCAGGTTTGGGGCATCTATACCTCCTCTTCACAGAGTAGCAATCCCATAATTACTCAAAGGAAAAACACCTCCAAGAACTCCTAGTAAAATTTGAGCACAATCCAACGGTCGAATCAAAAGTTATGGCCCTTTTGAGTTATTGTTCTAGTCCATCGCATCCAAACCTCCTCTTCATCGAGTAACGATTCCATAGCTACTCCAACAAAACAGACCTTGGAGAATTATTGGAAACATTAGAACGCAATCCAATGGTCGGATAAAAAGCTATGACCTTTTTAATCTATTATTATGGTCTGTCGTGTCAAGACCTTCTCTTCATTGAGTAGCAATTGCATAGCTACTCCAAGGAAAAAGACCTCGTAGAACTCCTAGAAAAAGTTGAGCACAATCCAAAGGTTGGATAAAATGTTATGGCTCTTTTAAGCCGTTGTTCTAGTGTGGGTCGTCCAAACCTCCTCCTCACCAAATATTGATTCCATAGCTACTCAAAGGAAAAGGCCTCCAAGAACGCTTAGAAAAATTAGAGCACAATCAGCTAGATAGCAAGAGAGAGAAGCTCCAGGTTGTAGTGAGAGAAAAAACCCACTTTTATGTGCGTTTCTTCCCCTCTCCCTTTGCAATGTTTTTTTCTCTTGCTCTTTGCACTTTCATAGTCTCTTCTTCTGATCATATTGTGTCATTTCTACATGGAAAAATGAAAGAAAAAGTCTTCAGTTCTACAATTTGGCCAGTAAGACTATGTTTTTTGCTCGGCGCGCCCCTCATCTTTGACTACTTAGCGGCATGTGAGCCGGAGTTGTTCTCCTGATGTGCAGTGCTCCTCCAGCCCCTCTCGAGCATCCCCCCTCCTTCTCCACCTCTCGAGCTCCTGGCTGTTAGTTTTGTTGATGCTGGCTTTGTTGAAGCTGGTTTCCTGTGTTCATTCTAAGTACTGCTTTCTACAGTGTTTGGCTCTTTGTTGCCTTAACTGTTTATGCAGGTGTTTAACTCGTTGCTTTTGTTTGCTAGTTGTCCCTACTATTATTGGGTTGGTTTGCTGGGTTAGTTTCGTTTGTCTGAATATAGGAGCTTGTTCCCTTCTTCTGTTTTTATTTTTCTGTCCTACATTCTGTTGTGCTTTATAGGTGGTTTGCTTGTCCAGGGGAGGTTGTTCCCTTGCACAAGCCTTTTATGTTGATGGCTTTGTTTTAATTCTAATCAGCAAGATCTACTTGCTTTGGTTTGCTAAAGAGAGTATGTTCCCTTTACCTGTTTATCTTTATATATACGTATTGTTGGTCTCCAGCTTGTTATTTTTTATCTATCAATACTTACATTTGATCAAAAAAAATAAAAAATTAAACCCAATCCAATAGTCAAATAAAAAGTTATAGCCCTTTTGAGCTGTTATTCTAATTTGCCATGTCTAGACCTCCTCTACACAGATTAGTGATTCCATAGGTAGTCCAAGGAAAAAGACCTTGCAGAACACCTTGAAAAAATCAAGCATAATCAAATGGTCGGATCAAAAGTTATGGCCCGTTTGAGCCGTTATTTTAGGGCGGGGTGTCCAAACATGTTTAGTACTTAAAAGCAATTCTATATCCACTCAAAGAAAAAAAAAAAGCCTCCAAGAAGTCCTTGAAAAATTTGAACGCGATTGATTAGTACTTAAAAGTGCATGTTTATCAAGGTTTTATATCATCATTTTGCACTTGAAGTATCAATAACTCCTTAACTAAAGCATGTTTTATAATAACAAGTTTGATATTATAAGATACCTTAATTTATGGTAAATGCTCATTTTAAATGCAGGACTATCACATAAATAAAAGGATTGATTGATGAGTTTAAGCATTGAAAGTTAAATGACAAAGAGATGGCCAAACTTAGAAAAGAGATGTCGGTGCAGTCCAAACCGGAACATTGCTCGGTAATTGGATCATATCTGGAGCTCTACATCTCGGATTTAGGTCCATTTTATATGGATGGAAAGGTAAAACATAGGCCTACAACTTTCATTTGGACACCAAATCTAAGAAGGCCGTTTTCAAGTCCAAATTATAGGAACAACGAAGAAGTCCGAAGCTGTCCTGCAGCCCAGACACTATTTAGTGTTCAGCCCATATCTTGAGTTCTAGAAGTCCAAATGACCTCATCTTTTTTTTGTTGGAAAGCTGAGACAATTTCCTAGAACATTCCTAAGGATTCTAGGCAAATTATGATGTTAGCAATGACGTCTTGTTCAGACAAGAAGATAAGGATTGTCACCAACTCAAGATGTGGCCACCCACTCATCAATTAGTCAACAAATCAATAGTTCCAAATTTTGGCCTATAAAAGGAGGCACTTACCATGTATTGAGGCATCTTGGTATTCAGATCAAGATCATGCTCTTGCTTTCTCTCTTTGTATTGCTTATGTTTTGCTTTCATTAATATCAAGTTTATGCACTTCATTTCCTTTCCTTTACTTAGTTAACTTCTTTCTCATTTATGTTCTTATCTTGTTCATTTATGTTTCTTTCTTTTATTATGTTTAGCTAAGTTAATTATGTCAAGGTGAAAAGGATACACTAATGGTGTAAGAATAAGTATAATATAAACTTAACATGGACCTTAACGTTGGATACTAACATGTTTTATATTTGTTATCTTGTTCACTTTTAATACTTTGCTTGTTAAATGGTTAATCTAGATTTATGTTGTATAACACTTGGTACAACAAATACTTGGCACTTTCATAGCCCATACTGTATGGTATAACCGACACCTGAGCTATGAAAGGAACTTGATTTGTTGTTAACATAAGTTATAATCATGAATGTCTGCCAACATTTACAAGTATTAGCTTTATTCAAATAAGATAACTAATGTAATCATGTTAACAATTTATAATCTGATTGAAACCTCCTTTATGTGTGGTTTCCAATTGAGTAATAAGAGTTTATACTATACTTGTTTGAAGTACCATTAGTGGATCCTCTAACCTTGACATTTGTTTCTATCGTTGTTTAATCCTTACATTAATCTTTCATCTCAAAGTTCTCATTAATTTCTTCATCTTCTTCCTCTTTTATTATTATTATTATTATTATTATTATTATTTACATTCTGTTTATATTATATAATATATCTCTTTGATCTTTTCATAAACTCAGTATATAGGCTGGAAACCTGTGACCCGATCTTTTAGATCATTCTCAGGTATAACAACGCCACGTACTGAGTATTATTATTATTATTATTATTATTATTATTATTATTGTTGTTGTTGTTGTTATTATTGTTGTTGTTGTTATTGTTGTTGTCTTATTATTTATAATTTATACAATTAACCTCTCTGTGGTTCGACCCCGGTCTTGCCGGGTTATTTATTACTTCGACACTCCTGCACTTGGAAAAAGACATCAAGCTTTTGGTCGTGTCAAGTTTTTGGCGCCGTTGCCGGGGAGGTAAATTCTTGTATAAATTATAATATTTATTTTATTTTCTCTTTTCACTTTTTATTTTTTTCTAACTCTTGTTTCTTCTGTTTTGTTTTGTTTTGTTTCTTTTTCTTCTCTTTTCTTTTGTTCCTTTAATTCTCTTCTTACACGTGCATGAGAGTTTGGTCACATACATTAAGTGGTCGACTTTGTAGGGTATCCTCATCATTTTCAGAAAATATAGCCGAAGAAGATAATCAATCGCTTCATAATGAGAATAATGAAAATAACCGTATGAGAAAACTTAGAGACCACATGAATCCCAGAAGAACAAGTGCACCCTCATGCATAGTTTTCCCTCCTGATGCATCTCATTTTAATTTTAAGCCAGACATTATTCAACTTTTACCATCTTTTCATGGCTTAGACTTAGAAAATCCATACTTGCATTTAAGGGAATTTGAGGAGGTCTGTAATACCTATAATGACTCAAATTGTAGCATGAACACCATTCGATTAAAGCTTTTTCCTTTTTCATTAAAAGATAAAGCTAAAACATGGCTACAAAATTTGAGACCAGGATCTATTCGTGCTTGGGATGAAATGCAACAACAATTTTTAAAGAAGTTTTTTCCGTCTCATAGAACAAACTCTTTCAAAAGACAAATCATCACTTTCACTCGAAAGCCAGGAGAAACATTTTACTAATGTTGGGATAGGTATCGAGATTTGCTTAATACTTGCCCTCATCATGGTTTTGAAACATGGAGATTGGTTTCACATTTTTATGAAGGGTTAACATCTAGAGATAGGCAAATTGTTGAATTGATGTGCAATGGAACTTTTGAAGATAAAGACCCTAATGAAGCAATTGAGTACCTAGACTTGCTAGCTGAAAATGCTCAAAATTAGGACACCACAGGTACTTATGAGGTACCAAGTAAAACTCAACCTCATACATCTAGTGGAGGTATGCACAACCTTAGGGAAGATCATGACCTCCAAGCCAAGTTTGCATCTTTAGCTAGAAAAGTCGAAGCACTTGAATTGAAAAAGAGTGGTCAATTAAAATCTGTTCAAGACATTGTGTGTCAAATCTGTGAAACCAAGGAACACTCAACAAATGATTGTCCAACTTTGCCTTCTTTTAGGGAATGCCTTCATGAACAAGCTCATGCTTTAAACAGTTTCCAAAGGCCAAACCATAACCCATACTCACAAACATATAACCCTGGTTGGAGAAATCACCCAAATTTTAGTTGGAAGAGTGATAGCAACAATGCACAAACTTCACAGCCACCATTTCAAGCACACCATAATTTCCAAAATTCTCATGGATATGCACCTCCTTATGCTCCACCTCCTAGAAGAAATCTTGAGGAAACATTGCATGCATTCATTGAAAAGCAAGAGGCAATCAACACTTAACTTGCTCAAGGCATGACAGATTTTAAAGATACTCTTGCAAAGTTAACATCTGCTCTCAGTTTCCAAGAGAAAGGTAAGTTTCCATCTCAACCACAACAAAATCCAAAGGGGCAATACAATGCAAATGCAAGTAGTTCTGGAAGCCAACACATGAATCAAGTCAAATCAGTCATCACTCTTCGTAGTGGTAAGGTTATTGAAAAACCTATTCTTGAACCTTGTGAGAAAGATGAAGAGTCTATCTCTGAGGGTAAGGAAGGGGTTGAACCTGAACATTGCAAAGAAAAGGTTGATTCCCCACCAGCACTTCCATTTTCTCATGCCATGACCAAACAAAGGAAAGTCAATCACAACTCTGAAATCTTTGAAACTTTCAAACAGGTAAGGATCAATATACCTTTGTTGGATGCTATTAAACAGGTTCCTTCCTATGCTAAATTTTTGAAAGATCTGTGCACTGTGAAGAGAAAACTGAATGTGAAAAAGAAAGCCTTTTTAGCCGAACAAATAAGTGCCATTCTTCAGAACAATAATGCTTTGAAATATAAAGACCCTGGTTGTCCTACAATTTCTTGCTTTATTGGAGAACATAAAATTGAAAGAGCCTTACTTGATCTTGGAGCTAGTGTGAATTTACTTCCATATTCAGTCTTTCAAAGTCTCAATCTAGGTGAGTTAAAACCAACCTCTGTAACTCTTTTACTTGCCGATAGATCTATAAAAGTGCCTAGAGGAATAGTTGAGGATGTGTTAGTACAAGTTGATAAATTCATTTACCCTGTAGATTTTGTTGTCTTGGATACACAACCTGTTGAAGCATGTAATTCAATTCCTGTCATTTTAGGACGTCCATTTCTTGCCACTTCTAATGCATTGATTAATTGTACGAATGGACTGATGAAGCTATCATTTGAAAACATGACATTGGAGATGAATATTTTCAACATTTACAAGCAACCTGGAGATGATAATGATTTACAGGAAGTGGACTTTATTGAAAAATTAGTTCATGATCAATTTCAAACCACTTCCAGTGAAACTGAGATTGATGAATCTGATGATTTGCAAATGGTCTACTTTCAGGAATCAAAGGCATGCAATTGGAGACCACAAATTGAAGAATTGCCACCACGATCAATTGAGCCCATACCTTCAAGTGTTCAACCACCAAAACCTGAATTGAAGCCGTTACCATTTAATCTCAAATACTCATTTTTGGGAGAAAATGAAACTTTTCCGGTAATAATCTCTTCCAAACTTAATGCACATCAAGAAGGTAAGTTATTACAGACTCTGAAAATGCACAAAAATGCATTAGGATGGACCATAGCTGACATAAAAGGAATTAGCCCTTTGATTTGCACACACATGATTTATTTGGAGGAAAATGTTAAACCTTCTAGAGAAATGCAACGAAGGCTTAATCCTAATATGAAAGAAGTAGTGAAAAATGAAGTCATTAAGCTTCTAGATAATGGAATCATTTATCCTATTTCTGACAGCAAATGGGTAAGTCCTACTCAAGTTGTACCCAAAAAGTCTGGAGTCATTGTGGTAACAAATGAGAAAAATGAGTTAATTCCAACTAGGACTGTTACTGGTTGGCGCATGTGCATTGACTATAGGAAACTTAATTCAATGACTAGAAAAGATCATTTCCCTTTACCTTTCATGGATCAAATCCTAGAAAGAGTTGCAGGTCATGAATTTTATTGTTTCCTAGATGGCTATTCAGGTTACAATCAAATTGAAATTGCATTGGAAGATCAAGAGAAGACTACTTTCACATGTCCATTTGGTACTTTTGCATATCGAAGGATGCCTTTTGGATTATGTAATGCACCAGCCACGTTTCAAAGATGCATGCTTAGCATATTCAGTGATATGGTTGAACGTTTTCTTGAGATTTTTATGGATGATTTTTCTGTTTTTGGTGATTCATTTGATGATTGTTTGACTAACTTAGAAAAGGTTTTGAGCAGGTGTGAAGAGAAGAATCTTGTACTGAATTGGGAAAAATGTCACTTTATAGTAACAAACGGCATTGTACTTGGTCACATTGTTTCATCAAAAGGAATTGAGGTTGACAAATCTAAAATCGAGTTAATTGCCAACTTACCAACACCAAAATCTGTTAAGGATGTTAGATCATTCTTAGGACATGCTGGTTTTTACAGAAGGTTCATCAAAGATTTTAGTGTAATATCTAAGCCCTTGAGTAACCTTCTAACAAAGGATAATATTTTTGAATGGACTGAACATTGTGAAGAAGCCTTTGTTAAACTTAAAAACTTGCTTACTTCTGCTCCTGTCATTCAACCTCCTGATTGGTCATTACCTTTTGAAATAATGTGTGACGCTAGTGATTATGCCGTGGGTGCTGTCTTGGGACAAAGAAAAGATAAGAAACCTTATGTGATTTACTATGCAAGTAAAACTTTAAATAGTGCTCAAATGAATTACACCACCACTGAAAAAGAATTACTTGCAGTAGTATTTGCTTGTGATAAATTCAGGTCTTATCTTGTTGGCTCACCTGTTGTTATTTTTAGTGATCATGCAGCATTGAAATATCTTCTTTCTAAGAAAGATTCTAAGGCTAGATTGGTGCGGTGGATTTTGTTACTTCAAGAATTTGATATCACAATCAAAGACAAGAAAGGCACCGAAAATGTTGTTGCAGATCATTTGTCAAGATTGACAACAGATTCGAAATCTGACATCACACCAATCGATGACTACTTTCCCGATGAATCTTTACTTTCCATTTCTACGATGCCTTGGTTTGCTAATATTGTTAATTTTCTTGTTTCAGGACAATTGCCAGCTCATTGGAGTACCCAAGACAAAAGAAAGTTCTTGAACGAAGTGAAGAACTTTTATTGGGATGACCCGTATTTGTTCAAATATTGTCCTGATCAAATATTTCGAAGATGCATTCCTGACAATGAGGTAAGTAGTGTTATTAAATTTTGTCATTCTGAGGCATGTGGGGGTCATTTTTCGTCGAAAAAGACAACTGCAAAAATCTTACAAAGTGGATTTTACTGGCTCACCATGTTCAAGGACTCACATGCATTCTGCAAGACTTGTGAAAATTGTCAAAAATTAGGATCTATTTCAAAACGTCATATGATGCCTTTAAATCATATTCTTGTCATTGAAATCTTTGATTGTTGGGGTATAGATTTCATGGGTCCATTTCCTTCATCATTTGGTTTCGTGTACATATTAGTCGCAGTCGATTATGTTTCAAAATGGATAGAGGCAATTCCAAGTCGAAACCATGATCACAAAACAGTGATAAAGTTTTTGAAAGATAATATTTTAAGTCGATTTGGAATCCCTCGAGCCATGATAAGTGATGGTGGAACACATTTCTGCAACAAGCCATTTGATTCTTTAATGAAGAAATATGGAATCACACACAAAGTTGCCACCCCTTATCACCCTCAGACAAGTGGACAAGTAGAGCTTGTTAATAGGGAGATCAAACAAATCTTGGAGAAAACAGTGAACCCTAATAGGAAAGACTGGTCTTTAAGACTTAATGATGCACTTTGGGCTTATCGAACTGCTTATAAAACATCATTAGGTATGTCACCTTATAGACTAGTCTATGGAAAACCTTGTCACTTGCCTGTGGAAATCGAACATAAAGCTTATTGGGCTATCAAAGCTTTCAATTCAAACCTTGATGATGCTAGTTAGCTGCGAAAATTGCAAATAAATGAGCTTGAGGAAATAAGAAATGATGCATATGACAATTCAAGAATTCATAAAGCAAGAATCAAAGACTTTCATGACAAGAAAATATTGAGAAAAACATTCAATGTTGGTGAAAAAGTCTTGCTTTATAATTCTCGACTCCATTTATTTCCTGGAAAATTAAGATCAAGATGGAGCGGTCCTTTCATTGTGAAACATGTGTATCCATATGGGGCCTGTGATATTGAGGATCCAAAGACTGACAATGTTTTCAAGGTAAATGGGCATCGTTTGAAAGTTTATTTTGATAATTTTTCAGTTGAAAATGACTCTATTGAATTGAGTGATCCTGTATATAAAGATTGATTCTTTTTCTCACATTGTTTTGTGTTTTGTTGTATCTATTGTTTTGCTAGTCTCTCTTTCACCCCGGTCAAATGGCGGATAACGGTACTCCGTGACTTAAGTCGGTTCTTTCAGTTTCCCAAATAACTGATAGCTGTATATATTTGTACAATTCTTAGCTGTTTCTACCTTCTTCGAATCTCTTCTCTAATTCTCTTTTGAAAATGGACACCACTCTTGAAAAGTTGAAAAGGTATTTTCTTGCTCTGCCTCCAAATGCGATTACAAAAATTTACCGTGCTAGGTGTGCAAGATTGAGGTTGTTAATGAATCATGGAATTCCTGAAGATATTCGTTGGCTAATTGAGGCAAAGGTTCGATTATCAGGTGAGTCCTCCAATTCTTTCATTTCACACATGCCTGGAACAGGTACAAGCACTTTTGCAAAGAAACGTCGTGCAAAACGACTGAAAGTCTGTCACAGATGTGCCAGATGGACTTGCAATGCAATATGTCGTTCTTTAGGAATGGTATCTGTAAACCGTGAAGATAAGATACAATTCATTAAGGATGGCCTGAGTAAGGGGTCTTTAGATAATCTTTTGTTGACCCTTGAGACGCATCCTAGTGGAGATGTGCATCGTGTAATTCATGATTTATGGCCACAATTCCATAAAGAACATGATCGACTTAGTCTTGGGAATCTGATTAAAAAAGACCCTGTTTGCCAGTTTTTAAGAAAACTGGATGGAAAGCCTATCCCCGACCCATAGAGGGCGTTTAAGCCGTTCTTGGACGTAAAACCAAGGGAAGATGTGAGCCACAATCACAACTACCTGTACATACATGATTTGTCAAAATAAATAAATAAAAAGAGAGAGTGTGAGACAACAGCTGGCCTACATATAGGTGATATGATTGCATTTTCAATTTTTCATCTATAAATTCTTCTCTTCCTTCCCTTCATTTCTACTCATCCCATACATTCATCAAATATAGAAGTGTGTAGAAATGGCAGGTTCCTCAAGTCATCACATAAAAAATATTTGTGTATTCGGTGGATCCAGTCCTTGGAAAGAAAAGGAGTTTTTAGAATCAGCAAATCATCTTGGTCGGGTACTAGCTGAGAGAAAGATTCATTTAGTGTATGGGGGAGGTAGCCTTGGGTTAATGGGAGGTGTGTCAATGGCTGCTTTTTTAGGAGGCAGTCAAGTTTTGGGGGTTGTCCCCAAAGCTTTAGCAACTGGGGACATCATTGGAAAAACAATTGGAGAGGAACTACAGGTCCCTACAATGTCTGATCGACTAAACACCATGTTTAGCCATGCTGATGCTTTCATTGCTTTACTAGGTGGTCTGGGCACATTGGAAGAGATCTTTCATATTTCATCTTGGGCCCAACTGCACATTCACCATAAACCTATAGGTTTGTTAAATGTTAATGGTTTTTATGATAAGTTGCTGTCTATCCTTGATCAAGCTGTGGAACAAGAATTTCTAACATCTTCGGCACGACAAATCATAATCACTGCTGCTACTGCTGAACAATTGATTGACCAACTACAATCTTTCATCCCTGTCATTGATCCCTGCATGAGTCGCCTAGATTGGTCAACTAAGGAAAGCCGTAAAAAGCTTAGATTAGATTTGAGCCTTCATGTGTGAAACCTTGTGTCTTTTGGTTTTATTAATAGCATATTATTTTGTTTTGTTACTTCTTATGTTTGTTTAAGTGTGTTTCAGGTTTGTCATTGTTCGCTGTTTCAGGTGATGTCTTCTATACTCTATCTTTCTACCTTCGAACATTGAGGACAATGTCTCGTTTTGGTTGGGGGGGGAGGGTAGTAGTTTAAAAAAAAAAAACAAAACTAACCAACTAACTGTTTTTGTTTTTAAAAAACCATTTGGCAAAACTGTTATTACTAGGATGGCAGAGTAAAGAGGAATTATTCTTGAGACGCATCTTAGTAAAAATTTTCTAATGGTTATTTGCAATATTCATAACAAGGCCTATTAGAATACTTCTTGAAATATTCAGGTTTACAAACTCTCGCATTGTTATCACTTGATTCTGCTCTTATACTCATTTAACAAGTATTATTAAACCTTCATTTTCACACACACACTTTAACATATGATTGTGGGTTGCACATTGGATTATTACATTATTTATGTTCTTTTGTTGAAGGTAACAACTAAGGGAAAGGGATAGTATATAATTTGTAAAAAAAAATTGATAATATTGATGATAATAAAAACGTAGATAAGTTTGGTTTCGTAGCCTCCTCAACCTAAGCAATTAAGCCCGAAGGGGTGTTTTAACACCTAATACCCTAAAGTCAACTGACTTGGGAGCTATTGGCCCAAAGCTTGTTACATGGGTTAAGGAGAAAAGCATAAGGGAATCAAACATTGCACTATCTACGTATTAGTATCTGCAACCCGAGTTGTTAAGCTCGTAGGGGTGTCTCAACACCTAATGCCCTAAGACCAACTGGTCTGGGAGTCATTAGCCTAAAACTCGTTACATGGGTTAAAGATACATTGTGTTTTAAGTTGTATGTGTATATATATATATATATATATATATATATATATATATATAAAGAAAAAAAAATAGAAGAAGAAAAAAAAAAGTAATAATAATAATAATCCCAACCCAAGGAAGTTCACCTTAAACATTTGAACATAATATTGTTTTCTTCCAACAAAAGCCCCATCATCTATGTTTTCATATATTGAGCACATAAAAAGAAGGTTTATTAATATCTTGTTTAAGAAGTATGAAGCAGGAATATAAATTTAATGAGAGTTTGTTTATCTGGATAGATTAATGAAAGTTGAATGCCTTGCTTTGTGAAACTTGCAAATTGTTTCTCTGTTTTAACGCTTTAGATTACTAGGGACTAGTAATAAGCTGGTTGGGGGGTGTGATTAGTACTTAAAAGTGCATGTTTATCAAGGTTTTATATCATCATTTTGCACTTGAAGTATCAATAACTCCTTAACTAAAGCATGTTTTATAATAACAAGTTTGATATTATAAGATATCTTAATTTATGGTAAATGCTCATTTTAAATGCAGGACTATCACATAAATAAAAGGATTGATTGATGAGTTTAAGCATTGAAAGTTAAATGACAAAGAGATGGCCAAACTTAGAAAAGAGATGTCGGTGCAGTCCAAACCGGAACATTGCTCGGTAATTGGATCATATCTGGAGCTCTACATCTCGGATTTAGGTCCATTTTATATGGATGGAAAGGTAAAACATAGGCCTACAACTTTCATTTGGACACCAAGATCTAAGAAGGCCGTTTTCAAGTCCAAATTATAGGAACAACGAAGAAGTCCGAAGTTGTCCTGCAGCCCAGATACTATTTAGTGTTCAGCCCATATCTTGAGTTCTAGAAGTCCAAATGACCTCATCTTTTTTTTGTTGGAAAGCTGAGACAATTTCCTAGAACATTCCTAAGGATTCTGGGCAAATTATGATGTTAGCAATGACGTCTTGTTCAGACAAGAAGATAAGGATTGTCACTAAGTCAAGATGTGGCCACCCACTCATCAATTAGTCAACAAATCAATAGTTCCAAATTTTGGCCTATAAAAGGAGGCACTTACCATTTATTGAGGCATCTTGGTATTCAGATCAAGATCATGCTCTTGCTTTCTCTCTTTGTATTGGTTATGTTTTGCTTTCATTAATATCAAGTTTATGCACTTCATTTCCTTTCCTTTACTTAGTTAACTTCTTTCTCATTTATGTTCTTATCTTGTTCATTTATGTTTCTTTCTTTTATTATGTTTAGCTAAGTTAATTATGTCAAGGTGAAAAGGATACACTAATGGTGTAAGAATAAGTATAATATAAACTTAACATGGACCTTAACGTTGGATACTAACATGTTTTATATTTGTTATCTTGTTCACTTTTAATACTTTGCTTGTTAAATGGTTAATCTAGATTTATGTTGTATAACACTTGGTACAACAAATACTTGGCACTTTCATAGCCCATACTGTATGGTATAACCGACACCTGAGCTATGAAAGGAACTTGATTTGTTGTTAACATAAGTTATAATCATGAATGTCTGCCAACATTTACAAGTATTAGCTTTATTCAAATAAGATAACTAATGTAATCATGTTAACAATTTATAATCTGATTGAAACCTCCTTTATGTGTGGTTTCCAATTGAGTAATAAGAGTTTATACTATACTTGTTTGAAGTACCATTAGTGGATCCTCTAACCTTGACATTTGTTTCTATCGTTGTTTAATCCTTACATTAATCTTTCATCTCAAAGTTCTCATTAATTTCTTCATCTTCTTCCTCTTTTATTATTATTATTATTATTATTATTATTTACATTCTGTTTATATTATATAATATATCTCTTTGATCTTTTCATAAACTCAGTATATAGGCTGGAAACCTGTGACCCGATCTTTTAGATCATTCTCAGGTATAACAACGCCACGTACTGAGTATTATTATTATTATTATTACTACTACTATTACTTTTACTATTACTATTATTGTTGTTATTATTGTTGTTGTTGTTATTGTTGTTGTCTTGTTATTTATAATTTATACAATTAACCTCTCTGTGGTTCGACCCCGGTCTTGCCGGGTTATTTATTACTTCGACACTCCTGCACTTGGGAAAAGACATCAAGCTTTTGGTCGTGTCAGCGATCCAACGGTCGGATCAAAAGTTATGGCCCTTATGAGCTATTATTCTAGTTTAGGGCATCCAAACTTCCTCTTCACCGAGTAGTGATTTCATAGCTACTATAAGGAGAATGTACTTTAGAAAAACCTGCAAAAATTTAAGCGCGATACAACGATCGGATTAAAAGTTATGGCCCTTCTAAGCTGTTATTGTGATCTGGCGCGTACTGACATCCTCTTCATCGAGTAGACCTCTAAAAACTTCATAAAAAAGACCTCTTAGAACTCCATAAAAACAATTTGCCGCATCCATACCCCTTTTTTATCGACTAGCGATTCCATAGTTACTCAAAGGAAAAAGACCTTGTAGAAATCCTAGAAAAAAATGAGCGTGATCCAATAGTCGGATCAAAAGTCATGGCCCTTTTGAGGCGTTATTTTGGTGTGCAACATCTAGACCTACTCTTCACCAAGTAGCAATTCCATAGCAACTCAAAGGAAAATGGCCTCTGAGAAGTCCTAGAAAAATTTTAGCGCGATCCAACGATCGGATCAAAAGTTATGGCAATTTTGAGCTGTTATTCTGGTCTGCTGTGTCCAAACCTCCTATACATGGAGTAGTGTTTCCATAGCTACTCCAAGGAAAAAGACCTTTTGAAAAAATCTAGAAATAATTGAGCGCGATCCAACAGTCGAATCAAAAGATCTGGCCCTTTTGAGCTGTTATTCTGGTCTACCACGTGCAGACCTCCTCTTCACCGAGTAGTGATTCCATACATACTCCAAAGAAAAAGACCTCACAGAACTACTAGAAAAAATTAAGCGCGATTGAACGGTCGGATCAAAAGTTATGGCCATTTTGAGCCATTATTATGGTGTGGGGCATCCAGACCTTCTCTTTACCAAGTAGCGATTCCATGGCTACTCCAAGGAAAACGAGCTCAAAGAACTCGTTAAAAAATTCAAATCAAACCCAATGATCGGATTAAAAGTTATGGCCCTTTTGAGCCGTTATTATGGTCTGTCGTGTCCACACCTGCTCTTCACGGAGTAGTGATTCCATATCTAATCCAAGGAAAAAGGCCTCCGAGAACTCTTAGAAAAATTTGAACACAATCCAACAGTCGAATCAAAAGTTATGGCCTTTGAGTTGTTATTATGGTTTGTCGTGTCCAAACCTCCTCTTTACCGAGTAGCGATTCCATAGCTACTAAAAGTAAAAAGGCCTCCGAGAACTCCTAGAAAAAATTAGAGCGCGATCAAACTATCTTATCAAAAGTTATGGCCCTTTTGAACTGTTATTCTGGTATGCTGCGTCTAGACCTCCTTTTCTCTGAGTAGCGTTTCTATAGCTACTACAAGGAAAAAGACCTCGTAGAACTCCTCAAAAAGTTTGAGCGCGATCGAATGGTAGGATCAAAAGTTATGGCCCTTTTAAGAGTGAGCAAGATAATAAATATAAAACATGTTAGTATCAAGCATTAAAGTCCATGTTGATATTATACTTTTTCTTACACGATTAGTGTAACCTTTTCACCTTGATATAATAGATTTAGCTAAACATAATGAAAGAAAGAAAGATAAATAAACAAGATAACAACATAATTATATAAGTAATGGAAAGTAAATGAAAAGCATAAACAAGAGATTAATGTAACATAAAATAAAACTTAAACATTACAAAATACAAAGAAAGAGAGCAAGAGCATGATCTTGATCTGAACACCAAGATTCCTAAATGCATGGCAAATGACTCCTTTTATAGGCCAAAATTTAGAACTATTGATTTGATGAATAATTATTGAGTGGGTGGCCACATCTTTTTTTGGTGACAATCTTTATCTTCTTGTTTGAATAAAATATCATTGCTAATGTCAAAATTTGAACCACCTTTACTCATTAAAGTTCTAGAAAATTGTCTCAACTTTTTAGGAAAAAAAATTGAGGTTATTTGGACTTCTAGAACTCGAGATGTGGGCTGAAAACTGAACAGTATCTAGGCTGTAGGACATATTCTAACTTCTTCGTTGTTGCTATAATTTGGACTTGAAAATGGCCTTTTTAAATCTTGGACTCCACATGAAAGTTATAGGCATATGTCTTAACTTTCCATCCATATAAAGCAGACCTAAATCCGAGATCTACAGCTCCAGATATGACCCAATTACCGAATAGTGTTCCACTTTGGACTGAACCAGCATCACTTTTCTAAGCTTCACCCTCTCTTTATCTTCACAATTTCAGTAGTTGAATTCATCATTCAATCCTTTGATTTATGTGATAGGCCTTCATTTAATATGAACATTTATCATATATTAAGGTATCTTATAGTATCAAACTTGTTATTATAAAACATGCTTTAGTTAAGGAGTTATTGATACTTCAAGTGCAAAATGATGATATAAAACCTTGATAAAAATACACTTTTAAGTACTAATCAAGCTGTTATTCTAGTCTATCCCGTCCAAACCTCCTATTCACCGAGTAGCAGTTACATATCTACTTCAAGGAAAAAGGCCTACAAGAACTCCTAGAAACATTTGAGGGCGATCCAACAGTCGAATAAAATGCTCTACCCCTTTTGAGTCGTTATTCTGGTCTGCCGCTTCCAAACCTCCTCTTCACCGAGTAGCAATTCCATATCTACTCCAAGGAAAAAGACCTCGTAGAACTCTTGGAAAAATTTGAGCGCGGTCCAGCGGTCGGATCAGAAGTTATGGCCCTTTTGAGCCGTTATTCTGGACTGCCGCTTCCAGACCTCCTCTTCACTGAATAGCGATTCCATATCTACTTTAGGGGAAAAGCCCTCCGAGAATTCCTAGAAAATTTTGAGCGCGATCCAACGGTCAAATCAAATGTTATGGCCATTTTGAGCCATTATTCTGGTCTACTGCTTCCAAACCTCCTCTTCACTGAGTAAAGATTCCATGGCTACTCCAAGGAAATAGAGCTCAAATAACTCATTGAAAAATTTAAACGAGATCCAACGGTCGGATCAAAAGTTATGGCTCTTTTGAGCCGTTATTTTGGTATGCCTCATCCACACCTACTCTTCTCCGAGTAGCGATTCCATAGCTACTCAAAGGAAAAAGACTTTGAAAAACTCCAGGAAAAATTAAAGCGCGATCCAACGATCGGATCAAAAGCTATAGCCCTTTTTAGCTCTTATTTTGGTCTACCGTGACCAAACCTCATCATCCCCAAGTAGCGATTTCATAGCTTCTTCAAGGATAAAGACCTCGTAGAACTCCTCGAAAAGTTTAAGTGCGATCCAACGGTCGGATCAAAAGTTATAGCCCTTTTGCGCTGTTATTCTGGTATGCCGCGTCGAGACCTCCTCTTCATCGAGTAGCAATTCCATCCATAGCTTCTCAATGGAAAAGGCCTCTGAGAACTCCTAGAAAAAATTAGAACGCGATCCAACTGTCGGATCAAAAGTTATGACCCTTTTGAGCTGTTATTCTAGGCTACCACATCCAGACCTCCTTTTCACCGAGTAGTGATTCCATACCTACTTCAAGGAAATAGACCTCGTAGAACTCTTCAAAACTTTTGAGGGCGATCTAACGGTCGGATAAAAAATTATGGCACTTTTGAGCTGTTATTCTGGTTTGCCGCATCCAGACCTCCTCTTGATTGAGTAGTGATTCCATAACTACTCAATGGAAAAAGGCCTCTAAAAACTCCTAGAAAAAATTAGAACGTAATCCAATTGTCGGATCAAAAGTTATGGCCCTTTTGAACTGTTATTCTGGTCTACTGCGTCCAGACCTCCTATTCTTCGAGTAGCGTTTCCATTGCTGCTCCAAGGAAGAAGACCTCATAGAACTCCTCGAAAAGTTTAAGCGCAATCCAACGGTCGGATCAAAAGTTATGGTCTTTTCAAGCTCTTATTCTAGGCTGCCACATCCAGACCTCCTCTCCACTGAGTAGCGGTTCTAGAGCTACTCCGAGGAAAAAGACCTCGTAGAACTCTTTGAAACTTTTGATCGCGATCCAACAGTTGGATCAAAAGTTATGGCCTTTTTTAGCCATTATTTTGGTCTGCCATGTCCAGACCTCTTTTTCATTTAGTAGCGATTCCATAGCTACTCAATGGAAAAAGGCCTTTGAGAACTCCTATAAAAAAATTAGAACGTGGTCCAACTGTCGAATTAAATGTTATGGCCCTTTTCAACTGTTATTTTGGTTTGCCACATCCAGACCTCCTATTCTTTGAGTAACGTTTCCATTGCTACTCCAAGTAAAAAGACCTCATAGAACTTCTCGAAAAGTTTAAGCGCGATCCAACAATCAGATCAAAAGTTATGGCCCTTTTGAGCTGTTATTCTAGGCTGTCGCGTCCAGACCTCCTCTTCACTGAGTAGCGGTTCCAAAGCTACTCCAATGAAAAAGACCTCATGGAACTCTTTGAAACTTTTGAGCACAATCCAACGATCGGATCAAAAGTTATGGCCCTTTTGAGTCGTTATTCTGGTCTACCACGTCCAAACCTCCTTTTTATCGAGTACCTATTCCATAGCTACTCAATGGAAAAATGCCTCCGAGAACTCCTATAAAAAATTAGAACGTGATCCAATTGTCGTATGAAACGTTATGGACCTTTTGAATTGTTATTCTGGTCTGCTGCATCCAGACCTCCTGTTCTTTGAGTAGCGTTTCCATTGCTACTCTAAGTAAAAAGACCTCATAGAACTCCTTGAAAAGTTTATGTGTGATCCAACGATCGGATCAAAAGTTATGACCCTTTTAAGCTGTTATTCTAGGCTGCCGCGTCCAGACCTCTTCACTGAGTAGCGGTTCCATAGCTACTCCAAGGAAAAAGACCTTGTAGAACTCCTTGACATATTTGAGCTCGATCTAACGGTAGGATAAAAAAATATGGTCATTTTGAGATGTTATTTTGGATGTCGTGTCCATACCTCCTCTTCACCGAGTAGTGATTCCATATCTAATTCAAGGAAAAAAGCCTCCTAGAACTCCTAGAAAAATTTAAGCGCGATCCAACGGTGGGATCAAAAGTTATGGCCTTTATGAGTCGTTATTTTGGTCTGCTGCTTCCAGACCTCCTATTCACCAAATAGTGATTCGATGGCTACTCCAAGGAAAAAGAGCTCGAAGAACTCGTTGAAAAATTTGAATAGGATCAAATGGTCGGATCAAAAGTTATGGCCCTTTTGAGCCGTTATTCTGGTCTACCGCTTCCAGACCTCCTCTTTACCGAGTAGCGATTCCATGGCTACTCCAAGGAAAAAGAGCTAGAAGAACTCCTCAAAGAATTAGAGCACGATCCAATGGTTAGATCAAAAGTTATGGCCTTTTTTAGCCGTATTGTGGTCTACCACGTCCAAACATCTTCTTCACCAAGTAGTGATACCATGGCTACTCCAATGAAAAACACCTCCACCAACTCCTAGAAAAGTCTGAGCGCGATCCAATGTTGAGATCAAAAGTTATGGCCTTATTGAGCCGTTATTTTGGTCTAACGCATTCGTACCTCCTCCTCACTGAGTAGTGATTCCCTAGCTACTACATGGAAAAAGACCTCCGAAAACTCCTTGAAAACTTTAAGCACGATCCAGTGGTTGAATGAAAAGGTATGGCCTTTTTGAATCGTTATTCTCGTCTGCTGCGTTAAGACCTCCTCTTCACCAAGTAGCGATTCCATAGCTATTCTAAGGAGAAAGACCTCAAAGAACTCATGGAAAAATTTGAGCACAATCTAACTGTCAGATCAAAAGTTCTGGCCCCTTTGAGCTGTTATTTTAGTCTCACGCATCCAAACCTCCTCTTCACCGAGTAACGATTCCATAGTTACTACAAGGAAAAAGACCTCTGAAAACTTGAAAAATTTGTGCACAATCTAGTGGTCGAATAAAAAGGTATGGCCCTTTTGAGCTATTATTCTAGTCTGCCGCGTCCAAACCTCCTCTTCACCGAGTAGCGATTCCATAGCTACTCGAAGGAAAAATACCTCTTTGAACTCCTAGAAGTATTTGAGTGCCATCCAACAGTTGGATCAAAAGTTATGGCCTTTTTGAGCTATTATTCTGGTCTAGTGCGTCAAGACTTCCTCTTCACCTAGTAGCGATTCCATGGTACTCCACGGAAAAAGACCTTCGAGAACTCCTGGAAAAATTTAAGCGTGATCCAATGGTCGACTAAAATGTTATGACTCTTTTGAGTCGTTATTCTAGTCTGTCATGTCTAGACCTCCTCTTCACCGAGTAGCGATTCCATAGCTACTCGAAGGGAAAAGACCTCTTTGAACTCCTGGAAATATTTGAGCGCCATCCAACAATTATATCAAAAGTTATGGCCGTTTTGAGCTGTTATTTTGGTCTAGTGCGTCAAGACCTCCTCTTCACCTAGTAGTGATTCCATGGTACTCCATGGAGAAAAAACTCTAAGAACTCCTAGAAAAATATGTGCGCGATCTAATAGTCAAATCAAAAGTTATGGCCCTTTCGAGCGTTACTTAGTGTGGCGCGTCCAAACCTCCTCTTAGTCAAGTAGCGATTTCATGGTTATTTAATAGAAAAAGACCTTTGAGAACTTCTGGAAACATTTGAGTACGATCCAACGGTCAGATAAAAAATTATAGCATTTTTGATCTGTTATTTTGGTTTTGAAATATGATTATAGTTATTTTTCAAAATATTTTTTACTCGGAAATACATTTAAATATATAGTTTTTTATTTTTTAAAAATTATTTTTGATATCATCGTATCAAAATAATTTAAAAATACTAAAATAATATTAATTTAAAATAAAAAAAATTAATTTTTATAAAAATATTTTTATATTACAAAAAAAATTTAGTTTTGCCCCGGGAAACTTATTCGTTGTTTTGCTAAAAGCACATACTTCATACTCATCTTTTAGACAACAACACAAAGCATTACATGGAAGTACATTCTTTAGCCTATACTAATTATATGACCTGTGCAATGCCACGAGTCACTTTTTTTATATAAAAAATATATAAAAAAAATTAAAAGTGTTAGGTTTTTTTATAAAACTATACCTAAGAGTTTTGGGTTTAACAGCAATATCTGATCTAAGAGTAATATTTATAATATTAATAATAACATTAAACTTGTATGATCCAAGTTTAAGTGAGCCTGACTGCAACACCGGACCCAAGAATATTGGATGTGGGTTTGACTATAAGGACGTGTCATAAAAATGTGATAATTAAATAGATTAATTAAAAAAAAGAAAAAAAACCGACATGAAGAAAAAGAAAAAAAATCTGAATTAATTGGGTTAACCCGTAAAACCTAAGATTTGCGTCATGAAAGTTTGATAACTAAATAGAAAAAAAATTGATGGGTTTACCCAGAATTAACTAGGTTAACCCATCAAATCAAGTTAACCCGTTAAGCCAAGGATACATGTCATGAAAGTCTGATAATTAAATAAAAACAAATTTAACATTAACAAACTAAACTAAACGAAAAAAATTAATTAAAAAAATCAGGGTTAACTCGTCAAATCAGGTTAACCCATCAAACCCGGGATCCGTATCATAAAAATCTGATAACTAAATAAAAAAAATTTAACATTAAAAAATTAAATCAAACAAAAAAAATTTATTAAAAAAAAGAAGAAGATAGTTATATAATATAATAATAATTATAATAATATAATATATTAATAAGTGAATGGCATGGAAAAATACTTTCCCTCTTTTAAAATATTACTTAATGATACTTTTATCACTGTTACACGCTTTTCTCACATTTTTTTGTTAGGCAAAGAAAAACGTCACAATTACTGCAATCCAACATGAAAAATAAAAAATAAAATACAGTTGTTAATGCACGTATCCTTATGTTACTAATGGACTAAATTTTATCCTTAAATATATATTAAGTTTTTAATATATTCTTCTAACAAGATTTTCAGGATAAAATACGGCACTAACCATATGATACTTTTGTCACTGTTACACGTTTTTCTCGTATTTTTCTGTTAGGCAAAGAAAAACGTCACAATTTCTGCAATCCAACATGAAAAATGAAAAATAAAATACAGTTGTTAATGCAGGTATTCTTATGTTACTAATAGACTAAATTTTATCCTTAAATATATATTAAGTTTTTAATATATTCTTCTAACAATATATTCAGGATAAAATACGGCACTAACCATGCACATGATTGTTTTTATTCCTAGAATGTCTTTGCAAGTTAGACAGTGGAAGGTTTCTTGTCCAATCCAAGTGATGAATTTTGATAGATTAGCTTAAAAATCTCGCTAGAATGATAGATTATAAAATTAAAGTATAATTACAATTAAAAGATTGTTTTATTATATAAGAACGGATTAAACCAGAAAGAACAAGGTTCTTGATGTTTACAGCAATATCTTAAAGAAGGGTATATAAGTAACCTTCTTTCAGGAAATGAATCTACATAATCTTTATTCAACATCAATCTGTATATTTTATTGCTGTTAGCCATAAAACCCTCAATTTTTTTTTAATTTTTTTTCAAGAGAACTGAGTCCATTTTGTTTCCATTAGTTTGGAAATGCGCATGTTCAAGATCCTACAAGGGATGCGGTTTTTAAATGGAAAACAGTTTGTTTGACTTCTAATGTGCAAGACCAAACAACTAACAAGTGTCATCAAACACTCCTTGATGCTCCTTCACAGGCAAGCATGCAAATTTCACAAATACTAGGAGTTCTTTATCATACACTACATTAACCCTCATTAAACGAGGATCCCATGTTCAAATCCTGTTTTTTTCATAAGAGAGATACCCTTTCGACGGACAGGACTATATCAGAGTTTTGCCAAGAGATTTACGCGTCTTAATTACAAGGATCACATTTTCCTAGACAAAAAGAAAAGAAATTTAAATTTAAGTAATTTAACGTACTGTTTGGACAAAGAAAAGAAGCAAGACCACTGAATATCATACAACTGCACTATTTGATTGCAGTAACCAATGTAGCTGAAAATAAATCAGTGATCAAGTAAAGCAAAAACATGGGCGGATGTCACAAAAGGTATCATCTGCAAACTATGCTTCACTACGGGTCATTTGTCTGGGTGGACAAAATGGTACCCTTCAGCTCTGAGTAGAGGCAGCAGGATTGGTTCCTGGGAATGTTGCTAACCCGTTGCCATTACCTGGATTAGCATTTTCTTCACTTGCATGTCGAACAAACTCCTCAGGGGACACGTGGGAACCATGACAGGCACAAACAATCCTGATTTGATTTGCACTGTATTTGTAGGTAACACCAGAAATCGTTCTGCCATTTGGGCCAGGCAATGTGGTAGATACCCATGGCAAATTTGGATACGAACCACATCCCCCAAATTTCATGGCTGGGCCAATACCTGGCTTTATGGCTGAAAAATCAAAACTGAGTGTTTCTGCTGTTGATTGTTTGGGTGCATACTTTGGCCTAAGGTTCATGGTGCTTCCTTTCGCATCATCTTCAGTATGAGAAGAGGAGCCTACCTCTACAATAAGTTGTTTGCTGTCGCCTTTGGCCTGTCCCAATGTGCTCCCTTCATGTTGTTCAATCTCAGTCAAATTTCGAGCAATAGCTTGCATGGCTGCTAAAAGAGATTCATTTTGAATCATAAATCATAATCCACAAACAGCATAATGACTTCAAATCATGATTACAATGAGAAACAGCGGGATAGTATCGATATCAGCAGCCAATGAATCAATCAAGCATACAAGATGTAATGACTAGATGTAATGACTATATAGCAGGGATAATCTAGAAGAAAAAGAACAATTATAATAATCTTTCATGTTAAATCTGAAAAGTCAATACAATCAATCTATTGTCCTTACCATACTATATATGGGGTCTCATGCAAAGATGATATTGATTGACTAGTTAAATTTTACACATAACCACACACAGACACTCATGTCCCAGTTTTCCACATCTTCAATAGTTTTAATAAGACTAATCAATCTGTCTTCCTAGGAAAGAAATAAAGCCATCAATAGGCATTAAATGTAAAACAAAAAAAAAATCACATAATGATCATGTGCAGGAAAGGTCAGGACTCTGTGCATGGTGGCATTAAACTCTCACCCACCCATTTCTAAATTAGAGATTCCCACCACATATTCTTTAAGAATTGAAAAGATTAAAGAAACGATATATAGTGAAAAGAATGACCTTGAGAAATCTTCAGCCCATCATTCTGCTTCTCTGCATTTGACAGAGCTCTGCCAGCATAGGAAGCAGGGAACTGTTGAATATGAGAGATCAAGCCCCAGGAATTATCTTTATCCAATGTCGGATGCTGGACTGGGGAATAGCCAAACATAACTTGCAAATTTCCAGGATTCACAGATTGGTTCCCTGTTCGCTGCTCACCATTTGAAGTAGGCAACACCTGAATCATGCCTGTTATTGGATGGCCCGAAGTGCTGGGCGCACCTACAGAGTTAGACTTACTCACAGGAAATGAGTAAGGCACATTCATGATGCTTACTGGTTGGACTGAGAATGGAACTCCATAATTTAAGTTTCCCTGCTTGAATTCATTTTCTGAAGAACCATTGAGCATCCCATGTCCTTGTAACTCCACAACACTTGAATCAGAAAATCCACGAATCTCCTTTGTAGCCTCAGATGGACCTCCAACTCCAATAAACTGTTTCGCACCATTATCATGGTGAGAAGCCAACCTTGAGGTGGAACCCTCAACTTCAGACTCTGCCACATCTTCATTTTCAGCAGTTGAGCCATCTTCTGTGGTTATTAAAATATGTGATTTCTTGTCATGTAAATCAGCATGATGAGCATCTCTCTTGTGCTTCTTCTGATTATTTAACTCATCAAATAACAGTTTACGCTTGTTACCCAGGTCTGGTCTTTTTTCTTCATCATTTTCTGCAGATCTATTAGTGCTTGAAACCCACAGCCCCCCACTGTTCAAGTTAATAGAAGCATCTGCTTCAGCATTGTTCTTGGTAAGGTCATCAAAGAACTTCTCTTGAGGTTTCACTGAATCACTTCTTTGAAATATAGCACTTGAATCTTGCTTCTGGGTAGTAGTACCATGAAGAAAATTTGTAAAATCATCTAACAATTTGTTGCCTCTATCACCTTTATCCATCCTAGTATCTGAAGAGCTGCCATTTTTACCTTTGGATTTGGAAGATGATCCACCACAACCTAGACCCAAACTAAGCTCAAGCCCATTCTCATCCTCCATATTCAGGTATGGAAGATGACAATCTGACGAAGTTATAACCTCTTTGAATAAGCTCTTTCGCAAACACCATCCCTCACATTCTACCCCGGAACCAATAGGTAGCCATCTCCAAATGACATGCCTCGGTGAAAGTTGATCTTGCTCAAGGAAACAAGACAGGAAAGAGAAATCAGTTTCAATGAAAATGTGCAGTATATAAAAAGGAGGGAAGAAATATATAAATCACTGACAATAAGAAATGATTTTAGATTTACTTGTTACTTAAGCCCCGCCAAGTTTACATTGCAAAGTACACAGTATGTGATAAAAACGGTGAACTTGCAAACATACAAGACCTTCATATAGAAACTATTCAAATTCTTCTATTTCATACTTTTGAACAGCATTGAAAGCTGTGGTCACTTTTTTAGATTTTTAATTAGACTAAACTCCAGAAAAGGGAATAAGTTTTACGTCACCTAGCAACTCTTAATCTAAAGGATATTTCATTTTGGTAAAGCCATGACTTGTTGAAGAAATGGAACATTATAAGCCTTGAAAAAAATATTTCAGGGTCCCACACACTGAAACCATAAAAACTCTCTAAAACTTCATTAAACCAGCCAACTCATGACCAACTGCGAAAGATAAATCAAAACCTTATAATTACCAATTCTCATGAATGATCCCACAAAAACAAAACACACTAAACAACAACCCGTACAAAAAACTTAGTCGCTCAGCTAGCTAAACCTAATTTATAATAAAAGAATACCCAGATCTCTGTATCATCCAATAATGCAAGCAAAGGTAAAAAGTTGAGGAAATTTACAATAACCCCTTAAACTCATGCGTACAAAGAAAACCCAAAACTTGGATTCAAAACTAGCTGCTAAACCAAGCTTAATTCAAGAAAAAACATTTTAAAAAAAAATCCAGATTTACCTCATGGCAATAAACCAGAGATAAATATATAAAGAATCTATACATACGTTACAACTGTCAAAAAGTATAAAAGAAAACACTTGTAAATGAGAAAGAAAGCACCTGAATCGAGACTAGTGAATGATGATCAGACCTTATGCCATAACGAATTTTTGAACACAGAGCAGTGACAGATAAGACAGGAGGTGAGAGAAAAAAACGGAAGAAAAAGAAAGGTGCTGGTTTTTTTTTTAATTATTATTATTATTCAGTATAAAACTCATTCATTCAAAGCTTTATTTATTTTTGTATTTTAAAAAATTTTAAAAAAAATTAAAATTTTTTATTTTAGTTTTCCTTTAAATTAATAATTTTTTAATGTTTGCATATTATTTTAATATGTTAATATCAAAAATATTTTTTAAAAAATAAAAAATATTATTGTAATGTATTTTTTAGTGAAAAACACTTTGAAAAACAACCGCTACCATACTTCCAAACACCCTCTAAAACTCGTTTAGTATTATGAGTAAATCTAAAATATGAGTGACTTTAAATTTAGATTCATTTGGATTAATATAAAAATAACAAAACCTAATCAACATAATTAACACAAAAATCTAGATTTGTTGGACTTAGAAAAACTCGAGTGAGACCCGACTCTAAATCAAAACATACAAAAATTTAACAGTTTCAATTATAATTTAGAAAACTCTCAAATTTACAATAATGAAAAACTAAAATATTCAAGAACTAAACACTAAAAGTACATGCAAAATATAATAATTGAATGGCATGCAAAAGAGAATGAGATGGGAAGAAATTACATCTAATAACGAAGGAGTCATTATGAAATCATATTATTTGATAATTTTACCAACATTTACCTAGTATTTTACCTATGTTTTATACATAAAATACCATATTCTTTGATTTATGTTTTGAAGGCATTTTTGGATAAAAGATTCAAAAAGAAGTAAACTGGAGATAATTGATAGATTTGATCTTCAGTTGATGTTCTATGTAAGCTTAAGCTCTAGAGGTCAAAACGAAGTGATTCCAATTGCATTAGAAAGCTAACATCTATACCTTTCTATACTTCAGCGTAAGTATAATCCCTTTTCCAACACATACAATTCCAGATAGAGAGATCATCCTAACTTATGCGATGGGAAGCCACCTTAACAAGGCAATCAAGGCCAATAGTTTCATCCCTATGGATTTTAGCCCCAATAGAATTGTCAAGCTAGACAGCCCCCTACATTCACAAATTCCAATGTTATGGGGTCATTGAGTGATGATCTTCGTGAAATGATGAAAACCTTGGCTTCTAACATAGTGACCTTGCAACAAAATATCATGTCTTTTCAACAAGAAATAAGATCAAGTATTCACAACTTGGAGAAGTAAATGGGGCAAGTAGTTTCGAGTGTAGGGAAATTGGAGGCACAAAAAATAAAAAGTTGCCCTCCCAAGCATTCAATCCAAAAGAGAATGTTAGTATGATCACACTGCGAAGTAGGAAAGAACTTAAAGAGCAAAGGTCGAAACAAATCGAGACGAAGAAAGAAAAAGAGATAGAAACTGAATTAAGTATAAAGAAGAAACATCCTCCACCTCTACAAACTAAAACAACGATCAATACTCCAAAGGTAAGTCCTAATTCAATGAATTTTAGTTTTAAGAAAATTTACCCCTTTCTTATGAGTTCTTATAGGTCTAAGAAAGAGGATAAAGAAAAAGAGATTTTAGAAGTTTTCAAAAAAGTGGAACTCAACATTTCTTTGATTGATGTTATTAAGCAAATCTTAAGTATGCCAAATTCTTGAAGAAGTTGTGTACTACCAATAGGGCATATAAGCTGAAAGGGTACGAAACAGTAAGTATGAATGAAGTTGTATCTACTGTTGTTCAAAAGAATCTGCCTTTGAAGCAAAAAGACCCAGGTGCATTTACTATCCCATGTATTATTAGTAATGCTAGTTTTAAAAATGCCTTATGTGATTTAGGTGCATCCATTAGTGTTATGCCTAAACATGTTAATGATTCTCTTAGTCTGAGCCTTTGAATAAAACTAGTATTGTGTTGCGATATCGTGGTCGCATAAATTAATTGCCCTAGCTTCAAACGTAGCAACAAGATAGTATAGAGTAAGCAAGGGGTCGATCCCACGAGGAAGGTTCAAGTCAGATTTTTATGCTAAATGATATGCAATTTTTTTTTTTTTGGGGGGGGGGGGTGGACGCTATCTAGGTTAAAGTAAAAGAAAACAAAAACCTATCAAACAAAATTTAATAAAATCAAAAAATTATTAAGAGAACAAACATTGGTCGCAAGCACACATCCACCTATAGAAATCAGAACTAATCATGGAAACGAAATATCAATTTATATTCTGAATATTTATCTCTTCTTAACATTGGTTAGTTAATGGATCTGCCATATAACTAACCTTAACCATTAAACAACCACAGTGTCCCGAACTAGTAATTTAATTCAATAGCAGCCTTAAGAACTAGATAAGTTGATTAATCAAGAAAACATAACTATCCGCAATCTATGTTTGATTTGATTGAATGTTCTCCCTAAGATTAATAACATAGATCCGCCACAATTATTAAACTCAGTTGCTTCACAAGTTCATATAACACAACTCCGGTTTTAATATCAAACTTAGCAATAGATTGTCTACAATAATAGCTTAGAGTATACTCTAGAAATTAAAATAAACAATCATATGAAAAATAAGCATAGGAGAACAACATATTCATCATATAAACTGAAAATAAAAGGTAAAATAAATCTCACAATTCTTGAAATTCGAAGGTTTTCGTGTCCTTGCAACCAAGAAAACGAGTTTAGCCTTACATGTTTGTTGAACACCTAATAAAAAAGGAGGAATGCATGATTTTGGGTTTCTTAGAGGAAAGAGGCGTTTTTCTCTTCTTGGATAGCTGCCCCCTTATCTTCTCTCATTCTTTTTATATCCTAGAAAATTCTAGTCTCTATTTTACAAAATAGTCCTCCCTTAAGTAGACATTTTACATTTAAGTACTTCCATAACTATTTTCCTAAAAAAAAAAAAGAAATAGCCTTGCATGAAATCTTCAAGTTTTGACTTAGAGGAGCTAAATTGCTAAAATAAAAACTTGGATATCGGTTTAGATGCTTCAGAACATAATTTGGACTTGTTTTTTCACGAAACCTGTTTGCTGGCAGAATTTAGTTGTCATCTTTGAAAAATCATATGTCCCTCATATGACATTGTTTTTTGCTGCAATTTAGAGAGTTGATAGGAATTTGAGTTAGGAATCCAAAACAATTGATTTTGTAACCATTGGACTTCTATAGCTCCAGATATTCAAGTCGGAATGGACCAAGGTCAACACTGACAGATTGCAAGATTTGACTTTGAAGACTGTGATTTCCATGCTCTTCCTTATTGTTTTTTTCTTGCCTTATATTTCCAGAAAGGTATGGATGTTAGCTTTTTAATTCCACTAGAATCACTTCATTTTGACCTCTAGAGCTCACGCTATGCACAAAACATCAATTGAAGGTCAAATCTACCAATTATCTCCAATTTACTCATTTATGCATCTTTCATTTGAAAGTGCCTTCAAAACATAAAACAAAGAATATCAAGGCATTTTATATAAAACATAGGCAAAACACTAGTTAAATATGGGTGAAACTATCAAATCATATGGTTGCATCATATTGTAATACAACTTGTGGATCGTAGTTGTATTTATCCACTTGAAGTAATAGATGATGTCCTAGTCAAGATTGATAGTTTAGTTATTCCATGTGATTTTTATATTCTTGATATGGAATGTGTTTCTTGTGATTCCTTGAATAATAACACTCATATATTGTTTGAAAGACCATTCTTGAAAACTGCCAATATAAAAATTGATTGTGATAAGGATATTTTGTTTATGGAAGTGGGTGATGAAAAAATTGAAGTTAATTTTCATGATGCAATGAAATATCCTTACAACAATGTTTATTCTATCACATGCTATAACCAAGTTGATAAATGTGTGCAACAAGTTTTTGATTTTGATCGTGAGGATGAATTAAGCATGCCTTTGAGCTATGACTATGATTTTACCAATATAGAAAAGATAGAGAGACACATATATGTTCCTCAAAATATGTAGGAATCAACATTGGCTTTGCAGGCTTTGCAAGTCGACCCCATGGTAATGTCTTTGTTGATTTAGTATTTTCACATAAAAAGCTTTTGCCATTTATTTTACAGGCCCTCAAGTTAGAATTGAAACATTTGCCTGATAATTTGAAGTATGTATTCATTGGCAATAAAAATACACTTCTTGTTATCATAACAAATGTTTGACAAGTGTGCAAGAGGAAAAACTTGTGAAGTTGTTGTGTGATCACAAAATGGTCATTGGATAGATTTTAACCGATATCAAAGGCATTAGTCCCTCGATGTGTATGCATCACATACTATTGGAGGAAAATGTGAAAACAACAAAGGAAATGCAAGAGAGGTTGAATCCGCCTATGATGGAGGTAGTTAAAGCTGAAGTTTTGAAATTATTAAATGCAGGAGTCATTTACCCTATCACGAACAGTAAATAGGTTGCACCGATCCATGTTATGCCTAAAATGACCAGAATCATGTTGGTAAAGAACAAAAATGATGAACTCATCCCTACTCGCATCTCGAATGGATGGAGAATGTGTGTTGATTATAGAAAGTTTAATCTTTCTACACGCAAAGATCATTTCCTATTACCATTCATGGATCAAATGCTTGAACATAAAGTTTTCTAGACCATTAAACAATGTAACTTAGATTATGATGCTGTTGGGATTGCAAAAAAGTTGTAATTGCAAGAGTTGGAAGAGATTCAGAATGATGCTTATGAGAATGCTAGGATTTACAAAGAAAAGACCAAGAGCCTTTATAATCAAATGATTACAAAAAAAGAGTTTCATGTTAGAGACAAAGTCCTTCTTTATCATTTGTGATTAACACTTAAAAGTGCATTTTTATTAAGGTTTTATGTCATCATATTGCATTTAAAGTATCATTAAATTCCCTAACTTAAACATGTTTTATTATAACAAGTCTGATAACATAAAATAACTTTAATTTATGGTAAATACTTATTTTGAATGTAGGCATATCTCACAATTTAAAGGATTGATTGATTTGTTTAACTATTGAAAGTGAAAAGACAAAGAGATGGCTAAGCTTAAAAAAGAGATGCTGGTTCAATTCAAATTGGAACATCATTCGGTTACTGGATCATAACTGGAGCTATAGAACATGGATTTAGGTCTAGTTTATATGTATGGAAAGCTAATACATAGGCATAAAATTTTCATGAAGAGTCCAAATTCAAAAGGGTCGTTTTCAAGTTTCAATTATAGCAACCAAAGATAAGTCAGAATCTGTTCTGTAACCAAAGAAAAGTCAGAATCTATTCAACCCATAACTCGAGTTTTAAAAGTCCAAATGAGCTCATTCTTGTTTGTTAGAAAGCTGAGAAAAATGCCCCGAACTTTCATGAAGACTATCTATTCAAATTCTGACGTTAACAATGATGTTTTGTTCAGATAAGAAGATAATGGTTGTCACCAAGTCAAAAGGTGGTCACCCACTCAATAATTAGTCATCAAATCAATAGTTTTGAATTTTAGCCTATAAAAGGAAGCATTTGCCATACATTTAGACATCTTGGTTTTCATATCAAGATCATATTCTTACTTTTTTTCTTTGTATTTTTGTAATGTTTAAGTTTTGCTTTCATTAATCTCTTGTTTATGTTTATCATCGTAACTATGTTCTTATCTAGTTTATTTATGTTTCTCTTCTTCATAATGTTTAGCTAAGTTTATTATGTCAAGGTGAAAAAGTTTCACTAATGGTGTTAAAATAGGTATAATATAAACTCAACATGAACTTCAATGTTTATATCCAAGAAAATTTGTTATTAACATGCCTTATCTTTTATCTTAATAATTCTTAATACCTTGCTTGTACAGTGATTAATCTAGATTTGTATTGTACAACCTTTGGTACAATAAATTCGTAACACTTTCATAGCCAATACATGTGCTATAAAAGAAACTTGATTTGTTGTTAACATAATTTAACATCATGAATTCTTGACAATATTTAAAAGTATGGTGTTACTAAAATACGATAATTAATATGATCATGTTAAAAATTTATAATGAACTATTAAGGATAAATCATCCGATTGGAACCTCTTTTGTGTGCGGTTTCCAGTTGATTAATTAAAAGAGTTTATACTATACTTATTTCTAATATTATTAGTGGATCCTCTAACCTTTACAATTGCTTTTATCTTTGATTAATACTCACATTAATATCACATCTCTAAAGTTCTCTTCAACTTCTTTTTATTTGTTATTTATAATTTTATATAGTTCACCTCATTGTGGTTTGACCCTAGTCTTGCCGAGTTATTTATAACTTTGACACTCCTGCACTTGGGATAAGACATCAATATTTTGATTGTGTCAATTTGTGTTTGAAACTTTTTCCTGGAAAGTTACGCTCTCATTGGATTGGACCCTTTGTTGTTTATAATGTTTTTTTTTCTTATGGTGCAATTGAAATTACAAGTTTAGAAACAAACAACATGCTCAAGGTTAATGGGCATCGCTTGTAACCTTTCTATGAAGGTTGGACAACAGAACTCATCGCTTATATGGAGTTAGCTGAACCTGTAACGGCCCAGCCCAACTTGCCATATATTGTCCGCTTTGGGCCTTACCGCCCTCACGGTTTTGTTCCTGGTGACGCGAGCCCACTTCTGAGCCTGACGCCCCAAAACGCGTACAACAAGTTAGCAACCAGCACCACTTATAAGGCCAGCAACACATCCCTCACCCGCCGATGTGGGATCTTACAATCCACCCCCCTTAAGGAGCCCGACGACCCCGTCGGCACAACCGGACAGCCAGTGAGGTTGGCTCTGATACCAAATGTAACGGCCCAGCCCAACTTGCCATATATTGTCCGCTTTGGGCCTTACCGCCCTCACGGTTTTGTTCCTGGTGACGCGAGCCCACTTCTGAGCCTGACGCCCCAAAACGCGTACAACAAGTTAGCAACCAGCACCACTTATAAGGCCAGCAACACATCCCTCACCCGCCGATGTGGGATCTTACAGAACCAATCTATGAAGTATAAACATGCAATGTGTCGAGCCAATGATATAAAACAAAATGCTACTGGAAGGCAACCTATCATAAAAAAAAATTAGATTTGCTTTTTTTTCCCCTTATCTTTTATTTTTTGCATTTTACTTTATTTTTGTCACTCTTATATTTCTTTTCTTTTATTTTAACATTGAGGACAATGTTGTGTTTAAAGTGTGGGGGTATTAAGATAATTTTGATTTTCTTTGTTGTTTCTAGAATTTTGGTTTTCTTTGTTGTTTTTCAAAAAAGAAAAAGTCTAAGGTTTATCTTTTGAACTCCCATTGGTTCATGAGAATATGAGTATTATGTATGAGAATTAGTTGAGATAGATAGATAAAAATATAAATTGAATGAATGAGTGTGCATAGAAGTTTGAAAGTTTAATTAGTTTAGGGATTGACTTTGAAAATATACCATGTTGACTTTATAGTGTTATACCAATGCAAGCTTCTAAGCTTTTAACATTGTATTCTTTGATTGTGCATTCTTTCAATGATATATATCTTTAGAACTTGCTTTATATCTTGTTGAGACTACATTCACATTACATGCGTACATGAAGATGATAAAGTCAGAAATTTTAACCACTTTAGTTAAAAAGCCAACCTAAAGCATATTATCCTTAGTGAACTCCCTTTGAGCTTGTTCATCTTTTCTTTGCTTTATCCATGTGTAAGCCTTAACTATTTATATGTTTTTCTTTTTCCTTGGCCAAGGATTAATAGAGAATATACTTATTGATATCTCATGGATTATGGTTGGAAATTGTGTGGAAAAAAAAAGTGATGCTTGATGAAAAGATGGGCAAAGTTGCCAAAGGTGAAAGAAAAAAGAAAAAGAAAAGAATAGACAAGAAAACTATTCCTTTGTGTTCTTATGATTTTATGTTGAAGGAGCTTGAAATCAAATAAAGTTAAGTATTGGTGCTTAAAGATGGAAACTTTGTGTGCTTTAATGGGATATCTTCTTTCAAAAATCAATTTTTTTTTTAGAATGCCCTACTTCCTTTGGTTTTAGCCTTTTCTTTTCCTTTCTTTTAGCTCACCTTAACCTTAGCCCTATTACAACAAAAAAGTAAGATCTTTTGATTCGTGCACTGCTTGTAATATTTTAGTAATAAAGATGAGATTGAAGGGCAAGCTTATGGTAGAACATATTCATTGATTAAATTTGAGAGATTTAAATACATAAGCCCTAAACACGTGCGTGCTGGAGTGTATATCAATGAGAGGACCTATCACTTTGGCATGACATAGAGTTTATTTAAATCTCAATGATTAATTGAGTTTTGACGTTCACATGTAAATAAATTCATGAAAATTCATGTTCTTTATCCATCTTGATACTATTCTTATTTATAATGATTGTGCTCTTGGACATTGATGGGAGATTAAGAGATTGGTCATAGTTATTTTATCAATTTAGTGTAAGTTTGATTTTATCTATCCTTTCTTAAGGAAGAGCAAGAGCTGAGTGTGGAGATATTTGATGCAACTATATTATTCGATAGTTTTACCCACATTTACCTAGTGTTTTGTCTATGTTTTATACATAAAATGCCTTAATATTCTTTGATTTATGTTTTGAAGGCACTTTGGGATGAAAGATTCAAAAAGAAATAAATTGAAGATAATTTGTAGATTTGACCTTCAGTCGATGTTTTGTGCAAAACTTGAGCTCTAGAGGTCAAAACAAAGTGATTCCAGTGGCATTAGAAAGCTAACATCCATTCCTTTCTATAAATATATGGAAAGCAAAAAAAGCATGGAAATCATAGCCTTCGACGACAAATCTCGCATTATGCCAGTGTTGCCCTTCGGCCATTTTGAATTGAATATCTTGAGCTACAAAAGTCCATTTGATGCAAAATCAATTTGGTTGGTGATTAGTACTTAAAAGTGCATTTTTATCAAGGTTTTATATCATCATTTTGCACTTGAAGTATCAATAACTGCATAACTAAAGCATGTTTTATAATAACATACCTAATAATATAAGATAACTTTAATTTATGGTAAATATTCATCTTAAATGCAGGCCTATCACATAAATAAAAGGATTGATTGATGAGTTTAAGTATTGAAATTGAAAGGACAAAGAGAGGGCCAAACTTAGAAAAGAGATGTTGGTGCAGTCCAAACTAGAACACTGTTCGGTAATTGGGTCATATCTCGAGTTCTAGATGTCCAAATAACCTTAATTTTTTGGACAGATTCGGTAAGACATAATAAGCCTACAACTTTCATGTGGAGTCCAAGATTTAAAAAGACCGTTTTCAAGTCCAAATTATAGCAACAACAGAGAAGTTCGAATATGTCTTGCAGCACAGATACTGTTCAGTGTTCAACCTATATCTCGAGTTCTAGAAGTCCAAATGACCTTAATTTTTTTTTTTGAAAAGATAAGACAATTTCCTATAACTTTCATGGTATAGTTGGTTCCAGTTCTGATGTTAGCAATGACATTTTATTTAGATAAGAAATTAAGGATTTTCACCAAGTCAAGAGTTGGGCACCCACTCAACAATTAGTCATCAAATCAATAGTTCTAAATTTTGGCCTATAAATGGAGGCATTTGCCATGCATTTAGGCATCTTGGTTGTTCAGATCAAGATCATGCTTTTTATTTCTTTTTTTATATTTTTTTAATTCTTAAGTTTTGCTTTTATTAATATCTTGTTTATGCTTTTCATTTTCTTTCCTTTACTTAGTTAACTTGTATCTTATTTTGTTTATTTATGTTTTTCTTCTTCATTATGTTTAGCTAAATTTATTATGTCAAGGTGAAAAGGTTATACTAACGGTGTAAGAATAAGTATAGTGTAAACTCAACATGGACCTTAATGTTTAATATTAACATGTCTTATCTTTTTATTTTACTAATTCTTAATACCTTGCTTGTTAAATGGTTAATCTAGATTTGTGTTGTATAACACTTGGTACAACAAATGCTTGGCACTCTCATAGCCCAACTGTATGATCCATGAAAGGAACTTGATTTGTTGTTAACATAAGTTAGCATCATGAATTCCTGACAATATTTAAAAGTTTGGTGTTACATAAATAAGATAATTAATATGATCATGTTAACAATTTATAATGAGTTATTAATGACAAATCATCCGATTGGAACCTCCTTTGTGTGTGGTTTCTAGTTGAGTAATAAGAGTTTATACTATACTTGTTTGAAATATCATTAATGGATCCTCTAACCTTGACATTTGTTTTTATTATTGTTTAATCCTTACATTAATCTTCCATCTCAAAGTTCTCATCAACTTCTTCTTCTTCTTCTTTTTTATTATTGTTGTTGTTGTTGTATTATTATTATTGTCTATAATTTATACAATTAACCTCCTTCTGGTTCGATCCCAGTCTTGTCGGGTTATTTATTACTTCGACACTCCTGCACTTGAGAGAAGACATCAATCTTTTGGTCGTGTCAGTTGGATTCCTGACTCAAAGACCTATCACCATACCAAATGTCGGAAGAAAACAAGCTCATATGAGAGATATATGATTTTTCTAAGATGACACATGAATTCTGCTAGCTGACAGGTTTTATGAAGAAACATGTACAAAATACTTCTCAAAGCATCCAAACCGGCATCCAAACCGACATCCAAGTCTTTATTTCAACAATTTAGCTCTTCTAAGTCAAAAGTCAAAGCTTGAAGATTTTATGCAAGACTATTTCTCTTCTTTTTTAGGAAAATAGTTATTGAACACTTAAGTATAAATTGTCTACTTAAAAAAGGACTATTTTATAGAAAAGGATTAGGGTTTCCTAAGATATAAAAAAGAAAGAGAGAAAGGAAAGAGAGGGTGGCCAACCAAAAGAAAAAACGCACCTTCTTCTAAGAAACCAAAAATCATGCATTCCTCCTCCTTTTTTATTAGTTATTTAGTAGACATGCAAGATTAAACTCTTTTTCTTGGTTGCAAAAACACAGAAACCTTTAAATTTCAAGAATTTGATATTTATTTTACCTTTTCTTTTCAATTTATATTATGAATGAATATGTTTGTTCTCCTATGCTTATTTCCTATGATTGTTTATTTTAATTGTTAGAGCGGACTCTAAGTTATTATTGTGAACAGTCTATTACTAAATTTGCTATCAAAACTGAAGTTGTGATATATAAACTTGTGAAACAACTGAGTTTAATAATTATGGAGGATCAACGTTATTAATCTTAGGGAGAACATTCAAACAAATCAAACATGAATTGCGGACAGTTATGTTATCTAGATTAATCAATTTATCTAGTTCTTGAGGCTGCCATTAAATTAAATTACTAGTGTGGACACTGTGGTTGTTTAATGGGTAAGATTAATTATACAACAGATCTATTAACTAATCAACATAAAAAAGGATAAATATTCAGAGTTTAAATTGACTTTTCATTTCTATAACCAGTTCTGATTTCTGTAGGTAGACGTTTACTTGCAATCAAGGTTTGTGTTCTTCGTAAATTTCAGTTTTTTTTTATTTAATTTATCATTGATTGTTTCTTTCTGTTTACTATAGCATAGTATAAATAACTTCAAAACCTTCCTCATGGGATCAACCCCTTACTTGCTCTATACTATCTTGTTTATTTAAGCTATGGTAAATAATTTGTGCGACCGCAACTTCGTAACAAGTCATTATATTTATAGGTGGTGATAGACCGTTAGATTAAGCAAATTGGAAAGGCAAGAATGAAATCAAGAGAAGATGATGAGAAGAAGAGAAGCAAAAGGAAGATTGTTTAAAAAAGACCCAAATTCCAGTTATTCATCTCTCTCTCTCTCTCTCTCTTCGCTCTCTCTCCCTCTCTCTCTCTAATCTGTATTGTCTTTGATCTCCTTGGTTCATCGTTGGATCGTCACCATTTTTGAGTATGTTGTTCGTCACAACATGCTCTACATCTTGACCGAACGGATCATCATTTCAATCAATGAACTGTGAGATACGGGACTTGTAATTCTGGGGTTGTCGAAGCTCGATCTCTTTGGTTCACCATTGGATCGTCACCATATTTGAGTATGTTCTCCATCAGAACATGCTCCACATCTTGACCAAAGGGATCATCGTTTCAATCAATGAACTGAGAGATACCGGCCTCGTAATTCTTTGAGATAAGGTGAGTAGGTGCATCTTTTTCAGTGGGTTTTCTTTCTGGACTTCCAATACCAGCTATAAACATGATAATCTCTCATTAGAGCTTTGCTATCTCTAGTAAGTGTCTATTGCCATAATGTCTTCATGTTCTGGTGTGGAATCTGTTTCATTGGTTAGCTGTAACATTAAACAACAAAATGAAGTTAAGTCTGGACATACCTTAATATTAGAGCTAAAAGATATGTTGAATAGTCATCATATGAAGATTTCTCAGTTTCCTAGTGACCATCAAGCTGATTCTGAAGCCAGCATAGAGAAATCCTCTACTCTCCAGGCTCCTCATGTTGTTTCAGAAATGAATCATGTGCTGGGTTCTGAAGTTGATGAATTGAAGGTAGGGTCTCAGCAACAAGAACAACTAAACCTTAAGACCAAATTGAATTTTTTAAATGTTGTGAAGGGTTCTGTTGTTGATGTCAAGGAGGGTAGTAAGAACATTGATTTTAATCCAGTTCGAAATCTGCATTTTGAACCCCCCGCTATAACTGATGGTCGTATAACAGTAGCTCCTCCGCGTGATGTGTTTGATGATGGCTGTGAACTTTGGAAATCCACCCTCGTTGGTCATTTTGTGGGTCAGAAATTACCATATCCTGTTGTTAATTCGATTGCGAAAAGGATATGGGGCTCCTATGGTCTATCAGAAGTTTTATCTTCAGAAAATGGTTTCTACCTTTTCACTTTTGATTCTGTTGATCGCGCCACTAATGTTCTGGAAAGAGCCCCATGGCACATGGCAAACAGACCTTTGGTGCTTAAACGTTGGCAACCGAACATGCAATTTTTGAAAGATGATTTGGTCAGAGTTCCAGTATGGGTTAGGCTGTATAATGTTCCTCTTGAGTATTGGACTATTAAGGGGCTGAGTTGTATAGCGAGTGCTATTGGGGTTCCCCTTCATGCTGATCGTACTACACTGTTGCGTAAAAGGCTTAGCTACGCAAGAGTTTGTGTTGAGATAGATGCTTCAAAGACGCTGGTTAAGGAATACGACCTTCGCTGTCCAAATAAGGTATTCGTAACAATCTCAGCTGATTATGAATGGATACCGCCAAGGTGCAATAACTGCAACATCTTTGGACACACCACAGCGATATGTACTACTAATAAAGTTGCTCATCCTACAGCGGTGGCAGAGGGTGCGAGGAAAGTAGGAGCTGTGATCTCTAAATCTGCGGATAACAAACAGAATCAGTTTTAATGACAGGTAGTTGTTAAACGAAATAAGGGTTCTGTAAGTGGTGAGAATGGTTTATGTGCATCTAAAGTGCATAAGAGTGAGAATGAGAATGGTTGCTCAACATCTGGGATACATACGTCTGATTGTAATGATCATGCGACATCATATGTGTGCAATGCTGGTTGCCGTGAAGACAAAACTCCCACCTCTCCTCATGTTTTGAGAGACATGGAGCAGGAGGAAGGGGCTACATGTACTGCTTTAGATTAAAGCTTAGTCATCTCCAATACAGATGCTTGTGCGACCGTGAACCAGGTTCTCTCTACTATTAGTCATGAGCTGAATGTTGATGTTGCAGCAATGGGAGGTGATATAAATGGAGAACGGAATGAGAAGGAGCCAACGTCAATGATTCCGACAAGTCCACAAACTCCGAACTCCACCGATGGGAAAACTGTTAATCAGTCAGCTATTAAGGCTGGAGACTCTCTGGAGAAAAAGAAAAAGGGTTCAAAGGTGAATAAGAAATCTGGTTCCCCGCGGGGTGGCAAGTCAAGGTAACCTTTATGTTGCTGTTTGTACTCCTCTCTTTTTTGTTATGATGATTGGATGTTGGAATGTTAGAGGTTTGAATGACCCCATAAAGCATTCAGAATTGCGTCGGCTAATCCATCAAGAGAGGATGGTTTTTTTTGGTTTGGTTGAAACTCGGGTTAGAGAAAAGAATAAAGATAATATTTCTAACCTTCTTCTGCGTAATTGGTCCTTCTTGTACAATTATGATTTCTCTTCCCGTGGTCGTATTTGGGTTTGTTGGAATGCTGATGTGGTGAAGGTGGATGTCTGCGGTATGTCAGACCAGGCTATCCATGTTTCTGTCACTATATTAGCTACCAATATCTGTTTTAATACTTCAATCATTTATGGAGACAATAATGCATCCTTACGTGAGACATTATGGTCTGATATAGTGAGTCGTAGTGATGCATGGGAGTCAACCCCATGGATTCTTATGGGTGACTTTAATGCTATCCGCAACCCGTCAGAAAGGTCAGGAGGGTCTACTACGTGGGATGGTCAGATGGACAGGTTGGAAACATGTATTCGAGATGCGAAAGTGGATGATCTTCGGTATTCTGGTATGCATTATACATGGACGAACCAATGTATTGAGAATCTGATTATGCGGAAGCTAGATAGAGTGCTTGTGAATGAGAAGTGGAATCTGCACTTCCCATTGTCGGAAGCGAGATTCTTGCCTGCTAGTATTTCAGATCATTCTCCCAAGGTGGTAAAGGTTACTGGCAATGTTCAGAACATAAAGAAACCATTCAGATTCTTTGATATGTGGATGGATCATGACGAGTTCATGCCCTTGGTGAAGAAAGTATGGGATCAGCATTCGGGGGGTTGTCCAATGTATCAGTTGTGTTGCAAACTAAGAAAGCTAAAGCAGGAACTTAAACATTTCAATAAGACTCACTTCTCCAATATATCAGATAGAGTCAAAGATGCAAAAGATCAAATGGATAAGGCTCAACAGGAGCTGCATACAGCGCCTGAGAATCCAACTTTACACATGCGAGAAAGAGATGTTGTTCGTAACTATGCTTCTACCATCAGGGCGGAAGAGAGTTTTTTCAAACAAAAGGCAAGGATACAATGGCTTAGCTTGGGGGATCAGAATACTAGCTACTTCCACAAATTAGTAAATGGAAGACAGAATAGAAATAAGCTTCTCTCCGTTACAAGGGAGGATGGGGAAGTCGTTGAAGGACACGAGGCAGTCAAATCAGAAGTAATTGCATACTTCCAGCATGTGTTGGGAGTGAATCACATGCCTAGGGTCTTGAACGAGGAAGTGATGCAATCGGCGATTAACTGCAAACTGTCTTCGACTCAACAGCATGAACTAGCACAAGAAGTAACAAGGTAGGAGATTAAGAATGCTATGTTTAGTTTGAAAAACAACAAAGCCCCTGGCCCGGATGGCTTCAACGCAGGTTTCTTCAAAAGAATGTGGCATATAGTGGGGGAAGATGTAATCAAAGCTGTTAGCTCCTTCTTTCAGACTCGTAGAATGCTTAAAGAAATGAATGCTACATCCATTTCCCTTATCCCTAAAGTTGCTAATCCTACGAGGTTGACAGATTTTCGTCCTATATCTTGCTGCAATACAGTATACAAATGCATCGCGAAGATTCTAGCTGGGAGAATGAAAGTTGTTTTGCCATCCTTAGTAGGTCCGTATCAGACAGCTTTTATCTCTGGACGGAGAATCAGCGACAATATTCTTTTGTCTCAAGAGCTAATGAAAGGCTATCATAAATCTATGGGTCCTGCTCGTTGTGCTATGAAAGTAGATCTGATAAAGGCTTATGACTCGGTTCGGTGGGATTTCGTTGATGCTACGTTAATAAAAATGGGATTCCCTAGAACAGTCATTGATTGGATCATGGTTTGTGTTACATCATGTTAATTCTCAATCAACGTCAATGGTGAACTTGCAGGCTACTTTCAAGGGGGGAGAGGGCTGAGACAAGGTGATCCATTATCCCCATATTTGTTTGTCCTATGCATGGAAATCCTGTCAGGGTTGTTCTGCAGTATGAGTGCCAATCAAAACTTCAAGTTTCACTGGAGATGCAAGAAGGACAGAATTTCTCATCTTTGCTTTGCCGACGACTTGATGATATTCAGCAAAAGGGATGTACACTCAATTTGTATGATAAAAAATGTACTCACAGAGTTTCAAGATCTATCAGGTCTATATCCAAATCCAAACAAAAGTGACATCTTCTTGAGCGGTGTGTTAGGTGCTGAGAAGGAACAGATTATCAGTATTCTTGGGTTTAGAGAGGGGGAGCTTCCTATGAAATATTTGGGAGTGCCTCTTATCTCGTCCAGACTAAAGGTTGTTGATTGTAAGGGCCTCGTGGATCGAATTACCGCTAAAGTACGATATTGGACCTGCAGAACACTCTCTTTCGCAGGGCGAGTACAACTTATTAACTCAGTTTTATTCTCTATCCAGGTCTATTGGGCATCTCTATTCCTATTACCTAGGCAAGTAGTGAAAAATGTTGAGCAAATTATGAGATCCTTTCTTTGGTCAGGTTCAGATATGAGCACTACTAGGGCTAAAGTGGCTTGGGATCAGGTATGTCTTCCAAAAAAGGAGGGGGGGGCTGGACATAAAAAGGATAACAGAATGGAACAAGATTGCCTTGTTGAAACATATTTGGAACTTGTGCAATGACTCGGATGGCTCAATCTGGTCTACTTGGATCAGATCCAATCTCTTGCGAGGTAGGAATTTCTGGACAATCAAGGCGCCAGGAAGCTGCTCTTGGGCTTGGGGAAAGATTCTAAAGTTGAGATCCTTAGCATGGCCGAAGATGAAGCACATCATCGGAGATGGAATGACAACCTCTCTATGGTTTGACAATTAGCATCCTCACAGCCCGCTCGCTGATACTTACGGTGAAAGATTCATCTATGATTCAGGTATGGAACATAACACGAGAGTGAACGTGCTGATTAATAACTTAGAATGGAGAATTCCTATCACTCATGCTCTTGGCTGGCACCCCATTATAGAAGCTATTCCTTCCACCTCTACTCCTAAGGGGCAAAAAGATGAGATTGTTTGGTTGGATTCGCCAAATCAGAGTTTCTCGGTCAAAGTAGCGTGGGAGCAACTAAGAATTCATCGTCAAATGGTTGATTGGCATGACATTGTGTGGTTCAAGAATGCTGTCCCAAGACATGCATTTCTTCTATGGGTGGCTATCCAACGAAAACTCTCAACACAGGATAGACTTCATCGGTTTGGTATACATGGTCCCAATAGGTGCTCACTCTGTCTCCGTAATAATAAAGATCACAACCACTTGTTCTTTGAATGCTCCTATACGAAAGCATTATGGTGGAATGTTTGTGACAGATGTGACATTCCAAAAATGACAAAAAGCTTGGATGAATGGATTCGATGGGCCACTGTCACTTGGCATGGCAAAAGTTTCGTCAACTTTTCTCGTAAACTAGGTTTCGCAGCTACAGTGTATTGTATCTGGCAAGAACGGAATGCAAGGATCTTTGCAGATGTGTCCAAAACTTCGAATGTGGTTTTTGATCAAATCAAATGTATCATTCGTGATAAGCTTGTTTTGATGAGGAATGTTCAACAAACAGATGAAAACATAAGGATCCAAAGACTTTGGAGGGTCAACAACATGGACTCTTAATTTGATGTTTAGCTGGTTGTTTTTGTACCCCTAGCATATCTAGTTGGTCTAAGTTTTTGTTTTGTTATGTGGCTAGCCTGTAGCCATTTGTTGGTTTCGTTTCTGTTCACATTGTAAATCTTGGGTATGCCCATTATATTCTTTGTATCATTTTTTTTAATACATAAGTCAGCTTACCAAAAAAAAACAAGAAGATTGTTTTGTAGGTAACTAGAAGATACACTTGCAAAAGTTATGGCAAGAGAGAGAAGATGAAGGAAGGGCATTTTTTGGTGCTTGGAAGTTGTTTATGTGATTATTGTAAACAAGTTGAGGTAGTATGGGAAAGAGATGAGTGATAATGTGGCTTGTCTTAGAAAACCTCATTACATTAAGATAACCTGTAGAACCAAGGCCAAAAGCTAATTTCATGTATGTAACTTACATTTGGAGAAGAGATAGCAATTGAGTGTGACAAAGAGATGAGATGTGGGTCATTTGCTTCTTAAGTGGTTGGTGGCATGATTTTTTTTTTTTTTTTTTGCTTTTGTGTTTGAGTGAATGCCATTACACCATGAATTATGGGTCAGTGGTTGGTTTTCTTTAGTAGAAAACCAAGGCCAAAAGCTTTCAACCCGGGTAAACTGAATTAACATATGACTTGGTCATTATTTTGGGTTGAGTTTAAAAACTATCGTGTTTTTTTTTTATTATTATTTTTAAATTGCTTGCACATGTGATTATTGTGCAAGAGTAGATTCTCCATAGCCACTTTCACTTGTATTTGTGAGTACTTTGTGTTTTTCTTTTGATTTGCTCTTTGGAATTGTTTGTCCAAATTAGTTTGCTACTTAGGATTTGTTTGATATTGTGTTAGTTTTTTGCAATTGTGGTTTAAAAAATAGATTCTTAAAAAAAATTTACATAAAATAGTTGGATGAAAATAAGTATTTGATTAAAATTATTATTCAAAATAAAATGACATGTACTAATTTCATAATTAAATTAGATAAGAAGGATGTCATTATTAATATATAATAAATATAGAAAATAACATTAAGGTCTTATTTTAATTAAAAAGAAATTACAATAATTAATTGAAATGCAGTTGAAAACTTGAATCAAATGGCATAAAAAGCATGGATTTGTTATTTTTCAATAATTGAGGTTCAATCTCAGTCTTAATGGGTCATGCCACTTCTAAAATGAGATTTGAGTGTTTACTAAACACTATAAAACACAAGTTGGGGGTGAATCACAAGTTAAATGGCTATCTAGATTGGTGGCTTGCATTTGTGTGGGATTGTTTTTTTTAAGAAATAGAAAAATAAATCCCAAGACTCAGGGTATTAACTCGATTGAGTTTAATAAAATCAATTAATTTAATAATATAATTAAAAAAACATGAGTGACAATAAATAAACTTATCACTCTCCGTGTTGTTTCTCTTGTCTATCAACTAACACTAGAAAACCAACAAACAACCCACTATTACTAGCAGCATTCAATCTCCAATCGACAGCCTCCTTTAACAATACCATAAAACAACCTAGGAAATCCACACCTTCCTCTTATCCATAAATCATGACCCATCATATAGCAACCCCAACAAACAACAAATCATGACCCATCATCTCCTCCCAACTCCATCCACAAACCCATCATTTTCAATGTCAAATGTAAGAAATGATAGCAGACAAAAAACACCAGCTACTTCCTCTCCTTTAATGCAGCCAACATCCATGACAAGTCTCTTTTATCACAGCCACCATCCATGCTCTTTTTCAACAGCCAAAGCTCTCTCCACGACCATTAAACCAATGCTCTTTTTCAACAGCCAAAGCTCTCTCCACGACCATTAAACCAAAACCCACCTTTCCACACTAGTAAGCTAGTTCACATATAGCCAAGTGTCTCAAAAATAAAAATAAAATCATATTGCGTGGTATTTTCATATGAAAATTCAAAATATATATTTGCATGTATTTTAGGATTTAATAACCAACTTATTAAATTCATGAGAATTTGACCAATATTTCAATAAACCATCATTTTTTTAGTTCATGAGAATTAATGGTTAAAAATCTTGGTATAGAACGTTAGACCTACAAGTGAGGCTGATATTTGAAATATTGAAGTTGACTAGAAAATTCTTAGTGTTATTCTAAATATTCATCAAATTTAATTAAGAGTATTTTTCATCTTAATACACAAATTATGAAGAATTTATTTGGGTACACGAGTCTATAATAAATTCTTAAACATTAGGTTTATTCATACGAGTAAATCTCAATCCTAAACTATAGATAGACCACCAACCAGAAAATCATCAACACCTCTAAACCATATCTAAACCACAAAGCAACTTACCTCAGGTAGGGTGGGCTTGAGGTGTTAATACATTTCCTAGTCACAATCAGTCCCTTACTCTTGAATCTTTGACAAGACTAGTACAACTAGGTTTCCTAGCGACCTTGAACCAAACAACTAGGTAGTGACTCCAAATGATCCCCTAATGTCGTGCGTCCACGTGCAACATTGGGTATTATATGATATTCAAAGAGCTTGATTTTCCTCTATGCATTAACTAGTTAAAAATTTCTTTAGCTTTTGTAATGTCAAAAGAGTTTTTATGTTTTCTCTAATCAATCACTTTAGTAGTCTTTATTACTTTGCTACTAGGTTTATTAGCCTCTTTAAGATTTTTTAATCTAGCAGTCATGAATGATCTTCTCCCATTGAGTTTTACAATCAAAATTAGTTATTGTTAATCTTACTTAAACTCTTTGTCAAATATGAGACAATCATTAAATAAGCTATCACGACCTCATTCAGGTAGCTTATTGTGTAACTTTTACTTAATGGCTTCATTTTTACTTATTTGCCCATCATCTTTTCTTATCAAACAACATCATCTATAAAGGTGTAGATATTAATATGTATGGTTTTAACAAACCTTTTTCTAGTATTTCATTACATCCTTTCTATAGTTAACTTGGTTCACTCCTACTTTGTTATAGTTGTATTATACCTGGTTTTGAGAGTCATAAAGCAAAGTTCATAGCTTTTAATGAATCTTTTGGGTCTCGAACAATTTAGGCATAGTCAACTAGTGTTTCCTCTAGTTTTGTTCTATAAAAGTGATTGTGAAAAGAAGAAACCTATGAGACCTTATATAGCCTAAACACATATTAGGTCGTGTAATTGGCCTAACATTGTGTAAATAATTATGAAGTAGATGACACCTTATATGTGATCATGCTCTAATGTAGCTAAGTTTATAGTTATGTTTGTTGCATAGGCATGTGATATCTAGAATATGGTTGAGAACTCTCATACATTCATATTGAAGTATTTGTAATTGGAAGATACCTAGCACTTGCTTTTTAGGTGTCTATATGAGAGATTGATTATGTCTTAACTCATTTTGAATCTGATTGAGTTGATCAATCACAACATGTAAGGTGAAATTAACTACCACAATGTTATTATAGTAAGTCCTGTTCTTTGTGTTTTCCATCTCTAAACTAGATGGCTCTTAAATTAGCATTAAATTAGCATTAGACAAACTAATTTGCTAATAAAAAGATGCTTCCAGAGCCATTAATGGCTAGTTAAATTTTGTCTATAATAGTTGTGACTATCTAACTACATCATAAATACCTATAAAAGGATAAGTGTAAAGTTGAGCTAAAGATCTAGAAACATCATTGTGTCCTATAAAAGTTGGTGAAGGCAATAACATTAGGAATGGTAGCAAAGGTATAGGTTCTATAGGAGCACCATGGCTTTGTCCATATGTAACTCCTTGTTTTTACATAATGAAGAACATTGCATAATACATCTAATATGGGTTACTCAATTAGCTCCTATGTTGGTGATTAACTATCATATTCTTCATGGCCATGGAATTAACCTTTGTTAATTGCTTGCCTAATTGTTCATCAATCATAATGACGACACTTTTATGAGATTGTTTTTTAAGTGACATGATGAAAAATCTTTTACTATGATACATAAAACACTAAAATCCTAACTTGTTATGTAACATTAGCTATACACGTTGAGGATTCCTATTCCACATAAGCTTGGATGAGGATCCTATTCTATATAAGCTTGGATACTCTAATTGATCACGCGAACTGTTTCCTTGTGGTCAATCAATTCATCATAGTTAATTACATGGACTCCCTTCATATGGTTAATTGTTTCCTCGTGGTCAATCATTGTCACGTCTCCCTTGCCTCTAATTGATCATGAGATTTTTTGGGTGATCACACTATTAATGATCGATTTTAGTTTATCTATCTTTGTACAACAATGAATAATAATTGTTCTCAAATTATTGACTCATGAGCATTTATTTTTAATGTAAACAATATCACCCATATTCCTTTATTTTTCAAATAAAGGAATATATCCTATCATATTTATACTAAATTGATGTTGTGGCAAGTGACATTGGTTATCCAAAAATATCAACCATTTTCTTAAATGTGTATAAAAAGTTTGACAATTTATTATTTTTCAAAAACAACGTTTGCTTTAGCGTTTAAGCACATTGCTTAGGATTCATTTAAGTGCAACCTAAAATGCTTATTCACTACTTTTATAATCAAACACCTAGCTCATTCACCTTATGTGGAATTGTCTTTTAGATTGTTAATTTGAGGTTAGAAGAGAAGTTTGCAACATGACCCAACAAGAACCTTGCATCGGAGGACCAAAGTTATATGTAATTGATCAACGCTACCCTACTCTTATAACGAGACGTGAAGGAGAAGTACAAATCACAACAAAGTTGATCAATTCTTCAAAGAGTTTGCAAGTTCAATCAAGAACTTAGGATGAGAATCACTAAATCACACAAAGAAAAACAAAGCACACAATATGCAACAACTTTAAGGAAAAATTCATAAACTAAAAAATAATGTTAACAATTGGTTTATATAGTAGAAAATTAACCCTAATGTGACTTAATGTACCCTAACTTGATAAATAAGTCTTAACAATTTAAAAGCTTAAAATAACTAAAATAATAAAATAAAACCTTTAAATGTTGCAAGCTCTAAAATAAACTAAAAGATAAAAAATTAATAGCCTAATTAATTAAAACAAGATCAAAGTTCAATTTCATAATCTATTAGCAGAAATGAAGCTTAACTTCAAATGAATATTTCTCCCTCCTCTTGACATATTAGAAGGTCTACCATATATTTATGGATGTCTATTTTTCATTCCAACTTCAAAATTCATTATGTAGCCTTAGTTATGGCCAAAACAACACCGAAAGGTTAAAACTGGTATATTAGAATATTTTTTATTTTAATTTTTTTTAATATCTGGATGCTCCCCTACAACCCATTCATAAACATAAATAAAATTAATCAAGGCTTATTCTTCATTATTTAATATACTCTTAAAGTTCTCGTAGCTCATGTATCTTGAAAAAGTCCATTAATTACTTGAATTTTTTTTGCTCTGAGTCTTGTGACTAGACCCAATGAAACCTTTGATGGATTTCTTGGTGTTGAAGTTAGGATCGTGTCATATTTTTGCTATAAAACCTCCATTGCTTTCTAAGCAGAAATCATTGAAAAAACATGATTTAAAAATCCTAAATTCTCTAACAATGACATCTTCAATCTCCTCCTCCTATATACACTATATTTTTCTTTGTATTTGCTAATTTAAGCATTAAAGATCTCTTATTCCACAAAAAGAACTTGTTTTACACTAATATATGAACAATGACCTAAAAATTCATCAAAAATCATTAAAGAGCCATAAAAAAAAAACATAGATTTAAAGTTTTTCCTACCATTAATTTAGTATACAAAATTGGTAGAGGAGTTTTCTTGTTGGAGGTTGGGACTGAAATGATTTGTGTCATGGTATAGTAATTCACTCATTCCCTTGTATCCAACTCTAAAAAGAATACATGTATAGGACATAAAATATCTTAACAATTTTTTTGTTCCATTAATTTGCACATTGTTGTTGCCATATCATGGGCCATCGAGTTAGGAGATTGGGACCCCCATCCCCACCATAGTTATTAAACCCGTCTCGGTGGTTGACCTGGCCAAGGGGTCGAGTCCCAGGTTTCATGGATCAACTCGGAAAATGAAAAAAAAAAAAAAATTTTAATATTTTATATGAAAAAATTAAGAATAAATCCATGTAAATATAGGCTATAAATATTATAAATAATGAAGTTTAAAAGAATATTTTAAAAAAATAAAATTATCCCACATTAAAAAGATATTATGTTAAGCTTTTAAGTTTAAGTTTTTAAACCAAAAATATATACTAATGAGTTTCAAATCCCTCATTGAAAAAACATAACTTTTTTCTTGTGAACATAGAGTATATATACTAATGGGTTTCAAATTCCACATTGAAAAAACATAGCTTTTTTCTTGTGAACATATAGTATATATACTAATTGGTTTCAAATCCCACATTGAAAAAATAACTTTTTTCTTCTGAATATAGAGTATATATACTAATTGATTTCAAATCCCACATTGAAAAAACATAGTTTTTTTTCTTGTGAACATAAAGTATATATAATAATAAGTTTCAAATCTCATATTAAAAAGATACTATGTTATCTTTTCAAGTTAAAGTATTTAAACCAAAAGATTTTTTATCCTACATTGAAAAAACATAACTTTTTTTGGGAACATAGAGTATATATATTGATGGATTTCAAATCCCACATTAAAAAAAAAAAAACCGAGTCTTGCTCAGGTCACGGGTTGACCCGTCAGGTCGTTGCACTGATCGGTCTTTTGACAAACCTGAACCGATCCAGTCCCCGGGTCGAATGAGTCCCAGACCGACCCGTCAAGCTGGTCCAAGTTTAATAACTATGATTTTTTTTTTATGGATTCAAGAAAACCCCACCCCCCGGAAAGAGCACTTTGTGGGCCCAGGTGAGCGAGTAAAACCCCGGCTGTCCTAGGCTCTTACAAAAGGTGCACGTCCTGACTTGAACTCAAGACCTGCTATGCAAATCTCAACCCCTGGATACTTTAAAACATGTGGGATCATAGTTTAATAACTATGATCCCCATAGGCTCCCCATAGGCTTTGGCTTCTTTCGTGTGGTTATCATTTGTTTGTTTCGAGTGGCTTATGGAAGGTCTTGGGGATACTCTAGGATGGCTGGTTTCAAGTCAACTCTTCTCTTTGGAAATGAGGTCTGCTGGCTAGAGTTTTGCGATCTGCGTCAACATCATCTTCCCAGCTTTGATTGCACAGTTATTCCTTGCTCACTCTTCCACCTTAAATTTGGAATTGTCTTTCTGTTTGGTAGTTCGGTTTTCATCATGAGTGCCTTCATCTACTTCTTGCTTCCAGAAACAAAGCAAGTAACAATTGAGGAGGTGTTTCTTCACTGGCAAAATCACTGGTTCTGGAGGAGGACAGTGGGAAACGGGTCGGGTCCATTACAAGTATAGACTGTAAGATCTGCTGAAATGAGGAAAACTTGGTGTTCATTAATGATATTGTTCTATAAGGAATGTTCAGTGTCGATGTTTATATACTACTAATAATTTCACATTTTGAAGGCAGTTCCACTTAGAAAACCTTGCAGTTTGCCGCCTCTATTTCAAATTTGATTGCACATTGTCAAAACCATTAGTCAAAAGTGGGGCAATAATTATCAATTTTCTCAAATGTAACTCAACTTCAGAAATAACGGTGTTTCTATACTGCTAAATTACCAATTATCTGTTGCTTTCGTTCCCTACTCAAGTTCTTGCCTATTGACACTAGCCTAATTAAACCCCTCTTATTTGTCAAGGAAAAAGCGTAGTTACCAGTATCAAAATGAAACCAATATTCAACTTAAGGTAATAACATGTGATAGGATTTGCCAATTGATCTTGATCAATGATCAATAACAAGGCAATCCCTAAGTCAACAAACTCCTACCAAAGGATATAAAAAGGGAAAAACAATGCACCATATGTAATGGAATATATATGCAAATCCGTTGTGGGACAAACCATTCAAATGAGGATGGCTGATGAAACTTTTCAAAGGACAGGAGGGTAAGTAAAACCGCCATCAAAATAAAGGATTTCTGAAATTTTGCTCTATTTCAAAATCTAATATCGCATCAAATACTAGTTTCAATCACATCAAACATCGAGGTAGATTATGCGTGGTTGTGTGTGTGTGTCTATATATATATATATATATAACTATGCATTAGCAAGTAAGCCAATTATAACTACAAGGATTTATAAAGTTTTGCTAGATATCATGCCAACAGTTTAGCAAGTTCATCCACTCCTAGGCTTCCTTGTGGTACAGAATCTACATATTGTTCATTGAAATATTTTCTTCTAACCTTAGAACTCTTCCTCTCGCTACCTTCTCCCATCTTGGAGAAGCTTGTGACTTGTTTAACTTCCAATTCCCCGTTTTCTTGCATCTCGCTCTTTTGAACCAATGTGTTCCTGGGTTGGCGCCTAAAAACAGGACCAGGAGGAGCAGACCGTGCAAAGGCAGCTGCCTTTTGGTAAACCGCATCAGCATCCAAATTTGCATCAACTAGGACAACTGCACTCCCAATCTCAACAGCTTGTTTCAACAATTCTAAAACTCCCTGCGTATAAGATTCATTCAATTTTGCCAGTTCACTAACATCTTGGGAACCTTCTGAAACATTTTGGAGCTTTTCCATGTTCCCAATTCTTTCCAGTGTGGTATCAGATTCCACCAACGTGGTAATTAGCATTTCATCAATACACCCTTTATCATCCACTATTACTTCACTGCCACTTGTGATTCTCATGGCTTCAGACTCGGTAACAGCAGAACTGTCATCATTATCTGGTGTGGTTTTACTTTCATAGATTTCTGTTGAGGTTGAAATAAAAATCTTAGCTGCAAATGTCTCATCTATGTCCTTTTGGGATAGATCCTCTCCTTGATCTTCAGCATCCATCCTGGACGTTTTTAAATTCAGTGTGCTGGCATCCTTTACTGAGAAAGTTTCATTTTGTAGGCCCTCCAAAAGTGGTGTGGCAGAAGTTGCACCGTCAATGCTAGAATTCTTAGCTTCATCACCATCATTTACTGGTTTTGTGAAGGAGGACTTCCAATCTCTTCCCCTCCACATGAGGATGTGCTCGCATTCAAATGAGATCAGCACACATGGGACAAGGTCCTGCAATTTGAAGAATCAAGGTAATCTTTGTCATAAGTTTTTAGAAATGAATTTGAAGAAACAAGGAAAAAAAAAGCAACCGAACATAATTACTCAACAGACCCTGAGTTTGGCTCCAATTTTCCTAAAATCACTTCCATTCATCCCTTGACAATTTATTCGGACCAATTCACACTCTTCAAACGCCTCTCTGACATTTCTCACTAAATCACGGTACACACCATTTTTCCCTGCACGCCATACAAAACAATGTAATGTCATCAATATGTTCATGGAAGCTCAATTTTATTTATCTTCTCATCCTCTAAATGATAAATCAAATTAAAAGAATAGCTATGACCACTGAGCATGCTACCTAGTTTACATATTGGTATCAGTTTCCGCCCTTTATTGCGCATCCCAGATGCTTCTTGCAATGTTAGACCCTCCGGAGCTCGTTGAATCAACCTTGGATAAACAGGCGTAACAGGTTTCCACAACATAAGAGGAAAGCGGGGTCGAAATCGATAGTTGTAGTTTCTTCCTCGGAAAAGATACAACACCCCTCCCTTTCTGTAAATGATCTTCCCTCCAGTCCTTTCCTGTCCATTTTACAAGACATATATAATCCCAAAACAAACAATTGAATCAAACACTAAATTAAACGTAAAGAAGAAGAGCCACACCTCTAATTGCTGACACACATTGTCCATATCCACAGTACATACTCCTTTGCATTTGATTTTACACACTCTCCTCCGCTTCCAATGCGCGTGTATATTATCCAACATGTTATGCGTCAAACCATCTCTCCCTGCCCACACCAAACAAACAAAGAAAAGAATAAAGAATTCCGCATGGTTCATCCTGGGCACCAAAAGTACACAGAAACATACCCATATTCAATTGTCGCTTTGCTTTCAAGCATCCATCAACCAACTCTTGAATCTCCTCTTGTGTCAAAGGATCACCTAATATCTCCTCTCTAGTCTTTGCGTACCTAGGGCCCGCCCCGGGCAAAAAGGGACCCGGTGCTTGAACCGGCTTGACTCCCTTCTTATCCGGAGGGGGCAAAACAAACGAATCAAACTCTCTCAGCTTCTTTTTGCTGGGCGGCAACGGGGCACGCCCAGTCCAAGGCCTTGGCATCGTGATGGGCCCAAACGGCGCATACGGCGCCTCCCGTAGTTTCAACGGCTTCACCTTCGGCGTCTCCGTGTAGCTGTACTTGAACTCGAACGGTGCGCCGTCTATTACATAGGAGACGCCGTCTTCGCTTAGCTTGATGTCCGCTTTCCTGTCAATGGGGGGTTTGGCGTTGTTTCGCGGTAGGGGCACTCTGGTAATTTTGGGAAGAAAAGCTGGGTGGGTTTTTTTCAAGGGTTTGGAGTATTTAGATTTCTTACCCGGGATAGAAGGAGAGGAAGGAGAGGAAGGTGTGCCAGTGGATTTGAAAAAAGAGATATCTAGTTCAGTGGCGTTTTTCGGGTCGTAATTAGTGACGATGTTGTTGGCGGAAGTAAAGCGGCGACGGCGGCTGATATCTTCTTCGATTTCTTGTTGGGAGCGGTAGCGTTGGTTGAATTTGTCTGCATTGGCGTTGAACCATCGAGAGAAGTGGACCTCGGTGGACGGGCGGTGAGATGGGTTCGGAGACGTTGGTGCAAAGATTGGGAACGGGGTTGGAAATAATTTTAGCGCCATTAACAGAAATGATTAGTGATGACTGTTGAAAATCTAGAGTGAGCGACTGAAGGGATTTAGGAAGACCTTGGGGAGAGATCAAACGGTGTCGTTTTTGTGTGTTGGGAATTGTTTTATTATATTAGCGGTCTGTTTGTAATGTTATGCAATTATAAGGACAGGGTCTTAACTGTTACTGACAGCCAAACAGACAGACAGAAAACAGACAGGGAGTGGCTCGCTACTGACTAAAGAACTATAATGTTGTGCATATGCATTTTCTAAATTGGAAAACATAAAATCGGAGGTACTCTCATGGAGCCATGGATTTTCCTGCTGTCTCAGTTCTTTAGCAGCTTCATTTTCACTTCCCCATCTTCGAGAGCCTGCTGGTCTCTAAGACCATTCATTTTTTTTCTCACCTCCAGCCAACGAATCCCCAATTCGATTCCTTTCTATTGAAACTTTACTATGCTCTTCATAAGAACCATTAGGTCTGTTTTATTGTGCCACGTCCTAGATGGACAGTAACAGCAAATCCAATGATAACTACAAATTGTAATACTGCTTTTTTATGCAGAATTATTAGTTTAATGTTGTTTTTATAGTGCTTTTGTTCCATCCATTATCATCTCCTCTGTTATTGTCAAAAACTTATTTTAAATGGTGATATCTTTTGAATTATCAGAAATAAGAATTCTATAGTTTTTATTGAGTTATTAACATTGTTAAAATTAACATAAAAATGGTAAATGTATTACAAATATATTAATTAAAAATAGTAAATGTAACGGTCTTGTACCAAAAAAATTGATTTATGGGCGAAGTAGTTAAAATTATTAATTCAATTTATTTCCATAAATATTTCAAATAATATAATTGAATTCAATTATGTTATTTAGTATTTTATTTTAAATTTAAAAATCATAACACTATCATTTTAATTCAAATCAAGTGTAAAATTAAATTAAATTAAATATATGATTTGTTTTTAAACATGAAGTTAAAGTTTTCACTTTTTCAAGATTCTTTATTTTTATATATAATTTTGTTTGCTATTCAAATATCATATTGTTATTAAGTGTTTAAAAGACCTCAGTTGGATTTGGATATATTTGCCAGAGCTCTTCATTTGGTTTTTCAAGGCTTAGCTCCAGATACAAGGGGCAGAGTGATTAATTTATATGATCAAATTAGATTGTAGGTCTTAATTTGTAGTATAAGTCTTGTTGACATTGCGATTAAATTACCATTTGATTATTTTTAAAATTTTTATTTTAAATTTTTATTATTATTTTAATATTATTAGATTATTTTGATGTATTAATTTTAAAAATAAATTTTAAAAATAAAAATATATATTATTTTTAATACATTTTCAAGTAAAAAACAAGTTGAAACACAATCTTTACTTACACTTCTAAACAATCACTTAACTAGTGATAAGAGATAGCACACTTGTGTGATATGGAAACTTGTGACCTTTTTCAAAGTTTACATCTTATAAAGATTAGAATGTTGATGATTATTGGTATGGTCATTATTATCATCATTCTTTTCCAATGTTTTGCACTTCTTTGGATTATTTTTTTAAAAACTAACATAGTTTAGTAAAAGTGTTGGTAAAATAACATAGGTTATAAAAATATATGGAAAATAACATAGTTTTAATACAATAACAATTCTGAATATTAGTTTTGTAACAACTGTTATTAGAAATAATGAATGTTTACTCAGAAATCAAATGTACATGTCTTATGCAAATTAATTAACATGTACAAAGCCAACATAAATATTTATAAAAATCTAATGGCCAAGATATAATATTCAAGATCCAATAGTCAAGAAATAAAAAGGGGAGATAAGATGATGTGACATAAGAGAGAAATGAGAAAAGAAAAATAAAGGAAAGAAAGAATGGACCAATAGGGACACATTTAGGCTCTTTTTTTTATATACCTAGTACCGTTAGAAATATCTTAATGAGATGATTTTAACCACATCATAAAAACCCATGAAAAGGGATTGTAATTGGTTAATAGTTTTGTTTTAGGTTAATTTGGAGTTTGGTTAACCCTAAACAAAACCATTAACCAATTACAATCTTCTTTAGTGGTCTTTCAAGGTGCGATTAGAATCATCTTATTGAAATTTTTTTAATGGTATTAGATGTGTGAAAAACAAAGCCTCAACATATCCCTGATAACCCATTTTTTCTTTCCTTTGTTCTTCTTCCACCATTTATGTCTTATACCATATCAGTTTATCGTATGTTTTATTTATTGACTATTGGAACTTGAATCTCGTAACTTGACCATTGAATCTTTATAGAATTTTATGTTGACTTCTATAAATATTAATTAATTTTGATTTTGATTTATTGAGTAAACAACTATTATTCTTGATAGTGGTTATTATAAAACTAATATTCAGAATCACAATTATGTTGAGACTATGTTATTTTTCAAATATTTTTTCAAGTTGTGTTATTTTCCCAATATTTTTACCAGATTGTGTTAAAATGGTAAAATACCCCACTTTCCTATTAGAAAGGTTGGTTTTTATTGACTACCAATGAGGGTTGTAATTATGATGATCAACAATCTTAGCTTGTTAAACAATTCAAAGTCGAGCTAAATACATTTATTTAGGGTGTGTTTGGTATTTGCAGTGCATGGTGCTTTTCAAAAATACTTTTTGCTTGAAAATATATCAAAATAATATATTTAAATTTTTCTTTTTATTTTTGACATCAACACATCAGAATCATTGGAAAACACTAAAAAACTATTAATTTAATGTTTTGTTTATGTCAAGTGCACTTTTGAAATGTACTAAAATGCAAGTTGAAAATGCAATACCAAACAACCTTTTAATATCATGGAAAATGATTATAATTCCTCTGAATGAAGAAGTTGGGGATAAGGATGAATAGAAGCCACCTATGCAAATTATGAGTTGTCATATGGTAAGATTAAACAAAATGAAGTCTCACTTAAATTGGGGTTAATATTAGGTCAAAGTTAGATTACATGGGGTCTTTTACCATTCTAACACAATTTGATAAAAGTTTTAGGAAAATAACGTAGGTTATAAAAATATTAGAAAAATAGCACAATTTGAATACAACTACTATTTTAATTGGAAATAATGGTTGTTTCAAAATTCATGTCTCATTCAAATTAATTAACATACACTTTTCAACTCAAAATTTTATGAAGATCCTGTGGCCAATAAATGAAATTCAAGATCAAATGGCCAAGAAAGAGAAAGGAGATAAACTAATGTGACATGAGAGAAAAAGAAATAAGAAAAAATGGAAAGAAATAACGGATCATCGAGGACACACTATAGTTCTATTTTCAACACACTTCAATACCATTAAAAAGATCACTATGAGATGATTTTAATCATATATTAAAAGACCTTCAAACGAGGTTATAATTAGTTAAGGGTTTTGTTTGGAGTTAATTACAACCATGTTTAGTGGTGTTCCAAGGTGTGGTTAGAATTATCTCATTTATATCTTTCTAACAATACTAGATGTGTAAAAAAAACATAGCTATGGTGTATTCTTAGTGATTCATTATTGTTCTTCTTTTTTTTTTTTCTTCCCTTTTTTCTCTCTCCTACTATATTGTCTGATCTCCTCTCTCTTTTTTAGTCATTGGATCTTAAATCTATTTTTTTAGTCATTGAATTTTCATAAAATTTTAAATTAATTTTTATTTATGTTAATTTATTAACAAATGGCTAGCATTTTGAAACATTACTAAATGAATAGCGATTGTATATCAAATTGATATTCAAAAATACAGTTGTGTTCAAACTATACTAATTTTAAATTACTTTTTCAATTTATGTAATTCTCTAAAATTTTTTACCAAATTTTGTTATTTTTCAAAACAAAAATTGATTACAGGATATGTTACAAGTGCAAACAATACTTCTTCACGAGAAAAATCCATAGAAATTAGAAGCAAACACCTGAAAAAGGTTAAAAAAACTGATGGCTTGGAAGAAATCACCAGTTTAACATTTGGAGGACTTCAAAGTAATGATGGCACCATGCCAAGTGTATTACTGGGTAGTTCTAAAAAGAATAGGGAAAATACGGATATGAAATCAAGAACCTCTAACTCATTTTCTCCTAACAATGTAGTTTCATTGGACCCTATGAAGACACAAAACAAGATTGTTGAATTATTGCAGACCATTTCAGTCACCTTGAACAATTATTCTATTTCTACAAGGGCTAATATATCCACATTGAAGAAGTGGAAGCGGTCGATAACAATATCCCAAATGAATTCACTATTTCTTCATAGCCTTGTTTCTTCCCATTCTATGGTAAGAATTCAAAGTTTCAAGAATGTGTTGGTGGGAAGGGGTTTTGTTTGTTGGAACTTTCTCTTATTTCCTTTTATTATTAATAGAAGCCACAATGAAACCAACCAAACCATTCATTGTTCGAGTTGCTAATGACCAACGTCTACATTGCCAAGGACAATTTGATAAGGTAACCGTGAATTTACAAGGCATTGAATTTTATCTCACCCTCTCCACTCTGCCATTATTAGAGCTTGATCTAGTGTTAGGCATTTGATTAGTACTTAAAAGTATATTTTTATCAAGGTTTTATATTATCATTTTGCACTTGAAGTATCAATAACTCCTTAACTAAAGCATGTTTTATAATAATATATCTAATAATATAAGATACCTTTAATTTATGGTAAATGCTAATCTTAAATGTAGGCCTATCACATAAATAAAAAGATTGATTAATGAGTTTAAGTACTACAATTTAAAGGACAAAAAAAGGACCAAACTTAGAAAAGAGATGTTGGTGCAGTCCAAACTAGAACACTATTTAGTAATTGGGTCATAGCTGGAGTTGTAGATCTCGGATTTAGGTATGCTTTATATGAATGGAAAGGTAAGACATAGGCCTACAAATTTTATGTGGAGTCCAAGATTTAAAAAGGTCATTTTCAAGTCCAAATTATAATAACAACGAAGAAGTTCAAATCTGTCCTGTAGCCCACACATTGTTCAGTGTTCAGCCCATATCTCCAGTTTTAGAAGTCCAAATGACCTTAATTTTTTTTCCTGGAAAGATAAGACAATTTCCTAGAACTTTCATGAATTGGTTTCAATTTTGATATTAGCAATGACATTTTGTTCAGACAAGAAGATAAAGATTTTCACCAAGTCAAGAGTTAGTCACCCACTCAACAATTAGTCATCAAATCAATAGTTTCAAATTTTGATCTATAAAAGGAGGCATTTGCCATATATTTAGGGGCTTGGTTATTCAGATCAAGAACTTGCTCTTGCTCTCTCTCTTTATATTGTTGTAATGCTTAGTTTTGCTTTCATTAATATCTTGTTTATGCTTTTCATTTCCTTTCCTTTACTTAGTTAACTTGTATCTTATTTATGTTCTTATCTTGTTTATTTATATTTCTCTCTTTCATTATGTTTAGCTAAGTTTATTATGTCAAGGTGAAAAGGTTACACTAATGGTGTAAGAATAAGTATAGTCTAAACTCAACATGGACTTTAATGTTTGATACTAACATGTTTTGTATTTGTTATTTTGTTCACTCTTAATACTTTGCTTGTTAAATGATTAATCTAGATTTGTGTTTTATAACACTTGGTACATCAAATGCTTGATACTTTCATAACCCAACCGTATGGTATAACCTACACTTGTGTTATGAAAGGAACTTGATTTGTACATAAGTTATAATCATGAATACCTGACAATATTTACAAGTATTAACATTATTCGAATAAGATAACTAATGTAATCATGTTAACAATTTATAATCCGATTGGAACCTTCTTTATTTGTGGTTTCCATTTAAGTAATAAGAGTTTATACTATACTTGTTTGAAATACTATTAATATATCCTTTAACCTTGACACTTGTTTTTATCATTGTTTAATTCTCACATTGATCTTCCATCTCAAAATTCTTATCAACTTCTTTATTATTATTATTATTATTATTATTATTATATTACTACTACTACTATTATTATTACCATTAATATTAGTATTATTATTATTGTTACTACTACTACTACTACTATTATTGTTGTTATTATTGTTGTTGTATTATTGTTATTCATAATTTATAAAATTAACCTCCCTGTGGTTTGACCCCAGTCTTGACGGGTTATTTATTACTTCGATACCCTTGCATTTGGAAGAAGACATCAATCTTTTGGTTGTGTCAAGTTTTGGTGCCGTTGCTGGGGAGGTAAATTCTTGTACAAATTATAGTATTTATTTTATTTTCTCTTTTCACTTTTCTTGTATCTAACTTTGTTTCTTTTGTTTTGTTTCTTTTTCTTTTGTTTTCTTCTTCCTTTTATTCTCTTTCTACACATGCATGAGTGTTTGGTCACGTATATTAAGTGGTAGACTTTGTAGGGTATCCTCATCATTTTTCAAAAAATATGGCCGAAGAAGATAACCAGTCACTTCATAATGAGAATAATCATGTTAGAACACTTAGAGGCTACATGAATCTCACAAGAACAAGTGCACCCTCATGCATAGTTTTCCCTCATGATGCATCTCATTTTAATTTTAAGCCAGGGATTATTCAACTTTTGCCTTCTTTTCATGGCTTAGATCTAGAAAATCCATACTTGCATTTGAGAGAATTTGAAGAAGTTTGTAACACCTATAATGACTTAAATTATAGCATGAATACCATTAGATTAAAGCTTTTTCCTTTTTCATTAAAAGATAAAGCTAAAACATGGCTACAACATCTTAGGTCAGGATCTATTCATGCTTGGGATGAAATACAACAACAATTTTTAAAGAAGTTTTTTCCATCTCACATAACCAACTCTTTCAAAAGACAAATCAATACTTTCACTTAAAACCAGGTGAAACATTTTACCAATATTGGGATAGGTATCGAAACTTGCTTAATACTTGCCCTCATCATAGTTTTGAAACATGAAGATTGGTTTTACAATTTTATGAAGGGTTAACACCTAAAGATAGGTAAATGGTTGAATTGTGTGCAATTGAACTTTTAAAGATAAAGACCCTAATGAAGCAATGGAGTACCTAGACTTGCTAGCTGAAAATGCGCAAAATTGGGACACTTCAGGCACTTATGAGGCACCAAGTAAAACCCAACCTCATACATCTAATGGAGGTATGTATAACCTTATAGAAGATCATGACCTCCAAGCCAAATTTGCATCTTTAGCTAGCAAAATCGTAGCACTAGAATTGAAAAAAAGTGGTCAATTAAAATTTGTTCAAGAAATTATATGTCAAATCTGTGAAACGAATGAGCATGCAACCAGTGACTGTCCAACTTTGCCTTCTTTCAAGGAATGCCTCTATGAACAAGCCCATTCTTTAAACAGTTTTCATAGACCCAATCATAACCCATACTCGCAAACATATAACCCTGGTTGGAGAAATCACCCAAATTTTAGTTGGAAGAGTGATAACAATAATCCACAAACTTCACAACCACCGTTGCAAGCACACCATAATTTCTAAAATTCTCATGGATATGCACCTCCTAGAAGAAATCTTGAGGAAACATTGCATGCATTCATTGAAAAGCAAGAAATAATCAACACTCAACTTGCTCCAAGCATGACAAATTTTAAAGATGCTCTTTCAAAGTTAACATTTGCACTCAGTTTCCAAGAGAAAGGTAAGTTTCCATCTCAACCACGGTAAAATCCAAAAGGGCAATATAAAACAAATGCAAGTAGTTCTGGAAGTCAACACATGGATCAAGTCAAATCAGTCATCACTCTTTCCAGTGCTAAGGTTATTGAAAAACCCACTTTTGAACCTTGAGAGAAAGATGATGAGTCAAACTCTAAGGGTTAGGAAGGGTTTAAATTTGAACATTATAAAGAAAAGACTGAGTTCTCTACCAGCACTTCCATTTCCTCATGCCATTACCAAACAAAGGAAAGTCAATCACAATTCTAAAATCCTTGAAACTTTCAAACAGGTAAGGATCTATATACCTTTGTTGGATGCTATTAAACATGTACCTTTCTATTCTAAATTTTTAAAAGATTTGTGCATTGTGAAGAGAAAATTGAATGTGTAAAAGAAAGCATTTTTAGCGAACAAGTAAGTGCTATTCTTTAGAGCAATAATGCTTTAAAATATAAAGATCCTGGTTGTCCTACAATTTCTTGCTTTATTGAAGAACATAAAATTGAAAGAACTTTACTTGATCGTGGAGCTAGTGTGAATTTACTTCCATATTCAGTAATTCAAAGTCTCAATCTAGGTGAGTTAAAACCAACCACTATAACTCTTTTACTTGCTGATAGATCTGTAAAAGTGCCTAAAGGAATAGTTGAGGATGTGTTAGTATAAGTTAATAAATTCATTTACCCTGTATATTTTGTTTTCTTAGATACACAATATGTTGAAGTATGTAATTCAATTCCTGTTATTTTAGGATGATCTTTTTTTGCAACTTCTAATGCATTGATTTATTGTAGGAATGAGTTGATGAAATTATTATTTGGAAACATGACATTGGAGATGAATATTTTCAATATTTGCAAGCAACTTTGAGATGATAATGATTTACAAGAAGTGGACTTTATTGAAAAATTAGTTCATGATCAATTTCAAACCACTTCTAGTGAAACTGAGATTGATGAATCTGACGATTTGCAAATGATCTATTTTCAGGAAGAATCAAAGGCATGTAATTGGAGACCACAAATTGAAGAATTGCCACCATGATCAATTGAGTCCATACCTTCAAGTGTTCAACTACCAAAATCTGATTTGAAGCCTTTATCATTCAATCTCAAATACTCATTTTTGGGAGAAAATGAAACTTTTTCGGCAGTAATCTCTTCCAAACTTAATGCACATCAAGAAGGTAAGTTATTACAGACTATGAAAATGCACAAAAATGCATTAGGATGGACCATAGCTTACATAAAAGGAATTAGTCCTTTGATGTGCGCACACAAGATTTATTTGGAGGAAAATGCTAAACCCTCCAGAGAAATGCAACGAAGGCTTAATCCTTATATGAAAGAAGTAATGAAAAATGAAGTCATTAAGCTTCTAGATAATGGAATCATTTATCCTATTTCTGACAGCAAATGGGTAAGTCCTACCCAAGTTGTACCCAAGAAGTCTGGGGTCACTGTGATAACAAATGAGAAAAATGAGTTAATTCTAACTAGGACTATTACTGGTTGGCGCATATGCATTGACTATAGTAAACTTAATTTTAATGACTAAAAAAGATCATTTCCCTTTACCTTTCATGGATCAAATCCTATAAAGAGTTGCAGGTCATGAATTTTATTATTTCCTAGATGGCTATTTAGATTACAATCAAATTGAAACTGGATTGGAAGATCAAGAGAAAACTACTTTCACATGTTTATTTGGTACTTTTGCATATCAAAGGATGCCTTTTGGATTATCTAATGCACCACCCACGTTTCAAAGATGCATGCTTAGCATATTCAGTGATATGGTTGAATGTTTTCTTGAAATTTTTATGGATAATTTTTCTGTTTTTGGTGATTCATTTGATGATTGTTTGACTAACTTAGAAAAGGTTTTGAGCAGGTGTGAAGAGAAGAATCTTGTACTGTGACATGACTAAAAGATTGATGTCTTTTCCCAAGTGCAGGAGTATCGAAGTAATAATAACCCAGCAAGACCGGGGTCGAACCACATGAAGGGTAACTATATAAATAATAATAATAATAATAATAATAATAATAGTAATAAGTTAAAGAGGACTTTGAGATGTAAGATTAATATGAGGATTTAACAATGATAAAAAAAAATTGTCAAGGTTAGAGGATCCACTAATAGTATTAGAAATAAGTATAGTATAAACTCTTTTTATTAATCAACTGGAAATCACACATAAAGAAGGTTCCAATCAAATGATTTATCCTTAATAGTTCATTATAATTTTTTAACATGATCATATTAATTATCTTATTTAAGTAACACCAAACTTTTAAATATTGTCAGGAATTCATGATGCTAACTTATGTTAACAACAAATCAAGCTCCTTTTATAGAATAGGTATAGGTTATACCATACGGTTGGTTGGCTATGAAAGCGCAAAGCATTTGCTGTACCAAGTGTTATACAACACAAATCTAATTAACCATTTAACAAGCAAGGTATTAAGAGTAAGATAAAAAGATAAGGCATGTTCATAACAAACTTTCTTAGATATAAACATTGAAGTTCATATTGAATTTATATTATACATATTCTAACACCATTAGTGAAACCATTTCACCTCGACATAATAAACTTAGCTAAACATAATGAAGAAGATAAACATAAATAAACAAAATAAGAACATAAGTATAGTAAAGAAAATGAAAAGCATAAACAAGAGATTAAGGAAAATATAACATGAAATAAAACTTAAACATTACAAAAATATAAAGAAAGAAATAAAGAGTATGATCTTGATTTAAACAACCAAGATGCCTAAATGCATGGCAAATGCCTCCTTTTATAGGTCAAAATTTGGAACTATTGATTTGATGACTAATTGTTGAGTGTGTGGCCAACTCTTAACTTGATGAAAATTTTTATCTTCTTGTCTGAATAAAACATCATTGCAAACATCAGAATTGGAACCAACTATCCTCATGAAAGTTATAGGAAATTATCTTATATTTCCAGGAAAAAAATAGAGTTCATTTGGACTTCTAGAACTCGAGATATGGGCTGAGCACTGAACAATGTTTAGGTTGCATGATAGATTTGGACTTCTCCGTTGTTGCTATAATTTGGACTTGAAAATGACCTTTTTAAATCTTAGACTCCATTAAAGTTGTAAGCCTATGTCTTATCAAATCTGTCCAAAAAATTAAGGTCATTTTGACATCTAGAACTCGAGATATGACCCAATTACCGAACAGTGTTCTAGTTTGGACTGCACCAACATCTCTTTTCTAAGTTTGGCCTTCTCTTTGTCCTTTCAATTTCAATACTTAAACTCATTAATCAATCCTTTCATTTATGTGATAGGTCTGCATTTAAGATGAACATTTACCATAAATGAAAGGTATCTTATATTATTAGGTATGTTATTATAAAACATGCTTTAGTTAAGGAGTTATTGATACTTCAAGTGCAAAATGATGATATAAAACCTTGATAAAAATACACTTTTAAGTACTAATCACACTCCCCCAACCAGCTTATTACTAGTCCCTAGTAATTAAAGCGTTAAAATAGAAAAACAATTTGCAAATTCCACAAAGCAAGGCATTCATCATTCAACTTGCATTAATCTATCTAGATAAACAAACTCTCATTAAATTCATATATCTGCTCAATACCTCTTAAACAAGATATTAATAAATCTTTTTTTTGTGCTCAAAATATCAACATATAGTTATGTGGCTTTACTTGAAAGAATTTTTTTTTTTATGTTCTAATGTTTAAAGTTAACTTTCTTGGATTAGGATTATTATCTTTTTTTTTTAATACACACACACATATAACTTAAAACAGAATGCATCTTTAACTCATGTAACAAGCTTTCAGCTAATGACTCCCAAACCAGTTGGTGTTGAGACACCTCTACGAGTTTAGTAACTCGGGTTGCAGATACTGATATGTAGATAATGCAATGTTTGATTTCTTTAAGCTTTTCTCCTCAACCCATGTAACAAGCGTTGTGCCAATAGCTCCCAAGTCAGTTGACTTTTAGGGTATTAAGTGTTAAAACACCCCTTCGGACTTAATTGATTAGGTTAGGGAGGCTACAAAACAAAACTTATCTATATTTTTATTATTAGTTTTTTTTTGTTTTTTTTACAAATTATATACTATCCATTTTCCTTAGTTGTTACCTTTAACAAAAGAACATAAATAATGTAATAATCCAATGTGCAACCCACAATCATATGTTAAAGTGTGTGTGTTAAAATGAAGATTTAAGAATACTTGTTAAATGAGCATATGAGCAGAATTAAGTGATAACAATATGAGAGTTTGTAAACCTGAATATTTTAAGAAGTATTCTGATAGACCTTATTAAGAATGTTTACTAAGATGCATCTCAAGAGTCACTTTAACAAAAGAACTCCTTTTACTCGGCCATCCTAGTACCAATAGTTTTGCTAATAGTTTATGAAATAAAAAACACAACTAGTTTTTTTAAAAATATATATATAAACTACTACCCTTTCCCCTCAACCAAAATGAGACATTGTCCTTAATGTCTTAAGGTAGAAAGATAGAATATAGAAGACATCACCTGAAATAGCGAACACTGACAAACCTGAAACATACTTAAACAAATATAAGAAACAACAAAACATAATAATGTGCTATTAACAAAACCAAAAGACACAAGGTTTCACAAATGAAGGCTTCGGCTTTCCATAATTGACCAATTTATACAACTCATAGAGGGATCAATTACAAGGTTGAAAGATTGTAGTTGGTCAATCAATTATTCAGCAGTAGCAGCAGAGATTATGATTTGTTGTGCCGAAGATGTTAGAAATTGTTGTTCCACAGCTTGATCAAGAAAAGATAACAAATTATCATAAAACTATTAACATTTAACAAATCTATAGGTTTATAGTGAATATGCAGTTAGGCCCAAGAGGAAATATGAAAGATCTTTTCCAATGTTCCCATACCACCTGGTAAGGCAATGAAGGCATCAACATGGTTAAACATTATATTTATTCAATTAGACATTGTGGAGACTTGTAGTTCCTCTCCAATTGTTTTTCCAATGATGTCCCCTTTTGCTAAAGCTTTGGGGATGACCCCCAAAACTTGACTACCTCCTAAGAATGCAGCTGCTGACACACTCCCTATTAACCTAAGGTTGCCTTCCCCATATACTAAATGAATCTTTCTCTTAGCTAGTATCTGATCAAGATGATTTGTTGATTCTAAAAACTCCTTTCTTTTCGAGGACTAGATCCACTGAAAACACAAATATTTCTTATGTGATGACTTGAGGAACTTGCCATTTCTACACACTTTTATATTTGATGAATGTATGGGTTGAGTAGAAATGAAGAGGAGAAAGAGAAGAATTTATAGATGAGAAATTGAAAATGCAATCATACCACCTATATGTAGGCCAGCTTTAGTCTTATTCTCTCTCTCTCTCTCTCTCTATTTATTTATTTATTTTGAAAAAACATATGTATGTACAGGTCATTGTGATTGTGGCTCACATCTTTCCTTGGTTTTACATCCAAGAACGGCTTAAACGCCCTCTATGGGTTAAGGATAGGCTTCCCATCCAGTTTTCTTAAAAACTAGCAAACAGGGTCTTTTTTAGTCAGATTCCTAAGACTAAGTCGAGCATGTTCTTTATGGAATTGTGGTCATAAATGATGAATTGCATGATGTACATCTCCACTAGGTTGCGTTTCAAGAGTCAATAGAAGATTATCTAAAGACCCTTTACTTAGGCCATCCTTAATAAATTGTATTTTATCTTCATGGTTTACAGATACCATTCCTAAAAACAATATGTTACATTACAAGTCCATTTGGCACATCTGTGACAGACTTTCAGTTGTTTTGCACGACATTTCTTTGTAAAAGTGATTTTACCTATTCCAAACATATATGGAATGAAAGAATTGGAGGACTTACCTGATAATCAGACCTTTGCTTCAATCAGCCAATGAATATCTTTAAGAATTCCATGAATCTGTCCAAAAAATTGAGGTTATTTTGACATCTAGAACTCGAGATATGACCCAATTACCGAACAGTGTTCTAGTTTAGACTGCACCATCTTTTTTCTAAGTTTGGCCCTCTCTTTGTCCTTTCAATTTCAATACTTAAACTTATTAATTAATCCTTTCATTTATGTGATAGGCTTGCATTTAAGATGAACATTTACTATAAATTAAAGGTATCTTATATTATTAGGTATGTTATTATAAAACATGCTTTAGTTAAGGAGTTATTGATGCAATGCATCAACGGAACATAATACATGGGAGTTGAAGCAATACACTGCTGCAGTTGAATTATCAATCTACTCATATGATAGAGCTCATATGTTGGAAACCCTATTGATGAACCAAATTATTATCAATATATCTTTACCAAAAAAACACTAAACCAAGAAAGATTTACAAGTATAAATTTTATAGAACACAAGTATACCCCAAGTAAAGGTATGCTGGTCAGGCGCTTACCAGAACCAACCATAAGTAGCCGTGGCAGTATGCCAAGCTTCAACATGCTGGGCTTGGTAGAGTGCCAAGCCTTAGGCACTAGGAGCTTGGCAGTGTGCCCAAGGAAATAACCATCCTTTTTTGGCACACTTGAGTGAATGACCACCCTTCCTAAGGCATGCTTAAAAGGATGACCGTCTTTTCTTGGGTCTAGTGTAGAGGAAAAGCTTAGCCTCCATGGGCTCAGCTACATTTGACATCTTGAATCCTCCTTACACCTTTTAGGTTTATAAAAATCCTTTAGCTACTCACCATACTTCCATCAAATATTAATATAGATGTAAGAGATATTTATACCTTATTAAAAAATCTCAGGGTAAAATTACACCATGGACCCTCCTCTTTATAAAAGGACAAGACTAATAAGCTATAAATACCATGTGACCTTCAGAACAAAGATTCATAATCTTCATTCTTTACTGCATACATATTTTTAGAGCATCTCTCTCTAAAATATTCTTGTATTTTCTCTTTTTTAAAAAATATTTATTTAAGCATCATAGAGTCCCCACCTTTACCAAAAGGGACCTTTTGCAGGTACTAGTCACAAGCCATCTTGATCTACCAATCACAAAGTATAAGTTCACAACTACATTGGCTAGGAAGAATAAATGAGATTGTTATGACTAATTGATTAACCGATTATCCAACCTAGAAGCCCTATTCCTAGGCTATTTAGATTTTTAGGACTTCATCAAATTGATTAACCGATTATCCAACCCGAGAGCTTTATTCCTAAGCTATTTGGATTTTTAGGACCTCATTAGTGGCATCGTTTTTGGAAAATTGATAAAAAAAAAAAACCATTGGTTTCTTCCTAAAGCTTGTTTTTGATATTTTCAAACCATTCTATGGTACACAACCAATACCTGCCTAGGCTAAGATGGGAGACAAGTCTTCTCGTTGCTGCAAACACTCCTACCCAAACAAAGCTTCAACAACTCTTTAATCAAGTCTGACTCCTTACTAAAGCAGTGTTAGCCACTCAAGGTGAGACAAACAAATTTGGTTTATGCTTTGCCAACTTCACAAATGCAGTTGGAGTCTTGAGATTTTGAAAAGATCTCAACAAGTACGAGTGGAATGTTGGTTCAAACTATAAAACATGTAAAGTATTTCTTACAACTATCTAAAGGAAAAGGAACAGTCTCCCTCATGCCAGGTACTCTACTCAAATAAAAATCAATTATAGCCAATAAGAATAAGAATATAAGTTTCTTCTATATACATGACTTATTCAAAATGATTGTTTTCATTTTGTCCAAGTGAGACCTAAGGGCTTTTCAATAATACACAATAAAAGGGATGAACATGATCTCCTTAATGATATATGCACCACTCTTTATGGGATTGACTTGGTCTTCCTAGTACTATATACACTAATCGCCAAGGGATAGATGTAATTTTCCTAATGTTAAATGCAACAATCTCAAAGGGATGAATGTAAATGGTTTCCCTAGTACAAATAAAAATATCATGTAATCACCACTTTTGGTGGGGGCTCTCATGCCTTATAAAAAAAAATCATGATGGCCACTCTTTAATGGATGACTTAGAAGCCTTATGATAATGTTGAGAAAGTTACAAGCTCCTTTTCACCAAGAACCTATAATCACCTAGAAGTTTCTAAGTGTAGGTTCACTCTCATTGGGTTCCACATAATCATTTAGAAATTCGTATAGATGATGGGCATAGTACCCTCAATCTCTTAGAAATTTTTTTAAGTACATATTCTTGTTTTTTTATATATGAAAGAATTGTTTTGATCCAAATGCATATTTATCTATATTTTTTTTTCACCTTACCCCTTTTTTATATGAGCAAAACTCATTATCTACCTGCATTCAGAGATTAATTAAAGTCTTTGCATTTATTATATCACAAAGACTAGGGGGCTACTGATGAACCAAGTTTTTATCAGTATATCTTTACCAAAAAACACTGAATTAAGAAAGATTTACTGGTATAAATTTTCTAGAACACAAGCACGCCTTAGTGAAGGCGCGTTGGGTCAGGCACTAGCCAGACCTAGCCACAAGTAGGTGTGTCAGTGTACTAAGCCTCGGGCAAGCCTAAAGGAATGACCACACACTTTTTTGGAACACGCAGAGGAATGATCATCCTTCATTGGTTCGCCTAAATGACCACATCCTCCATTGGGCACGCTTAAGGGAATGACCATCCTTCTTTGGCTCACTGATTACTTAAAAGTGTATTTTTATCAAGGTTTCATATCATCATTTTGCACTTGAAGTATCAGTAACTCCTTAATTAAAGCATGTTTTATAATAACAAATATAATAATATAAGATACCTTTAATTTATGGTAAATGTTCATCTTAAATGCAAGCCTATTACATAAATCAAAGGATTGATTGATGACTTTAACTACTGAAATTATGAAGATAAAGAGAGGGTGAAGCTTAGAAAAGTGATGCTAGGTCAGTCCAAACTGGAACACTATTCGATAATTGGGTCATATCTCTAGTTCTAGATGTCCAAATGACCTTAATTTTTTGGACATATTCGGTAAGACATAGGCCTACAACTTTCATGGGAGTCCAAAATTTAAAAAGGCTGTTTTCAAGTCCAAATTATAGCAACAATGGAGAAGTTTGAATCTGTTCTGTAGCCCAGACACTGTTCAGTGTTCAATTCATATCTCGAGATCTAGAAGTCCAAATGACCTCTATTTTTTTTTTAGAAAGATAAGACAATTTCCTAGAACTTTCATGATTTCATATGGTTCCAATTCTGATGTTAGCAATGATGTTTTGTTCAGACATGAAGATAAGCATTTTCACAAAGTCAAGAGTTCGCCACCCACTCAACAATTAGTCATCAAATCAATAGTTTCAAATTTTAGCCTATAAAAGGAGGCATTTGTCATGCATTTAGGCATCTTGGTTGTTCAGATCAAGATCATGCTCTTTATTTTTCTCTTTACATTTTTTGTAATTCTTAAGTTTTGCTTTCATTAACATCTTGTTTATGCTTTTCATTTCCTTTCCTTTACTTAGTTAACTTGTATCTTATTTATGTTCTTATTTTGTTTATTTATGTTTCTCTTCTTCATTATGTTTAGCTAAGTTTATTATGTCAAGGTGAAAAGGTTTCACTAATGGTGTTAAAATAGGTATAATATAAACTCAATATGGACTTCAATGTTTATATCTAAGAAAGTTTGTTATTAACATGCCTTATTTTTTTTTATCTTACTCTTAATACCTTACTTGCTAAATGGTTAATTAGATTTGTGTTGTATAACACTTGGTACAACAAATGCTTGGCACTTTCATAGCCAACCAACCGTATGGTATAACCTACACCTGTTCTATAAAAGGAGCTTGATTTGTTGTTAACATAAGTTAGCATCATGAATTCCTGACAATATTTAAAAGTTTGGTGTTACTTAAATAAGATAATTAATATGATCATGTTAAAAAATTATAATGAACTATTAAGGATAAATCATCCGATTGGAAAATCCTTTGTGTGTGGTTTCCAGTTTATTAATAAAAAGAGTTTATACTATACTTATTTCTAATACTATTAGTAGATCCTCTAACCTTGACATTTTTTTTTATCATTGTTAAATCCTCATATTAATCTTACATCTCAAAGTCCTCTTTAACTCATTATTATTATTATTATTTATAATTTATATAGTTCACCTTCCTGTGGTTCGACCTCGGTCTTGCCGGATTATTTATTACTTCGACACTCCTTCACTTGGGAGAAGACATCAATCTTTCGGCCGTGTCACTCGCCCAAAGGAATGACCATCCTTTCCTAGGCACGCCCAACGAAATGCCCATATCCTTCATTGGCATGCCCTAGGAAATGACCACATCCCTCATTGGGATGACCACATCCTTCCTTGGCATACCTAAAGGAGTGACCATCCTCTTTTGGCATGCCCAAATGAATCATCCTCCTTGGGGCACGCCTAAGGGGATGATCCTCCTCCCTTGGGTCTTGCATAAGAGAAGAGCTCAGTCTTCATGGACTCAACTACATTTGACATCTTGGACCCCCCTACATATTTTAGGTTTATAATAATTCCCCAGGAGCCCATCATATTTCCATCAAATATTAATTTATATGTGAGATATATTTATACTTCATTAAAAGTTATCAAGGTAAAATTACACTCTAGACCCTCCTCCTCATAAAAGAACAAGACTAATAGGCTATAAATATACTATGAGACCTTTGGAACAAAGGTTCACAATCTTTATTTTTTATGGCATATATATATATATATATACATATTAATAGTATCTCTTTCTGAAATATTCTTGTATTTTTTTCTCTTTTAAAAGATACTTATTTAAGTATCAGAGAGTCCTCATCTCCATCAAAGGGGATCTTTTGAAGGTACTATCCACAAGCCACATTAGCCTAGAAAGCACAAAGTATAAACTATCAACTACCTTAACTGATTATCCAACTCGAGAACGCTATTCCTAGGCTATTTATATTTTTAGAACTTTATCACCCATAGCTTCTTATATTCTTCATGAAGACCAAATTGCTGACAAAGAAACTAGGAGGATTATGGAACTATTGATCTGCAAAATGATTAAGGTAGTGCTTGTCTTTGCCTAGATATTGGTCCATTAGAAAGACTATGCACTTGTGTTATAATAATAATAATAATAATAATAATAATAATAATAATAAAGCTTTGATTAGGTTGATATATGTTACCTAAGCTTTATATTAAAAACCTTCCTTATTGTTTTTATTTTGGATTCTCATTTCCTTTTGGGTCTTATTTACTGCTAGAGTTTATCAACATGCTTCTACACAGGATTGTTGTTTCTTTTTTAATTGTTTCTGGGCGTTACTTGTATTTTGTCTGTGATTGGGAGGGGGTGGGTGCCTTTTGTGCTTATGTTAGTCATGTGATTTTTGTATGCATCTACATCTCAATTTGGTAAAACATATGGTTGGTTTCTTATATTATCATGAATAATCAAAGCATAAACTTCAAGGTGACATACGAGCACTAGAGGTTCTCATGCACGATAAACATATGGAATTCATCTCAAATCACCACCTCCTAGAGGAAATCCGTTTTATATCTTTCCATTCTGAAGTAAGCATTTCTCCAAGTGTCCTTTAAGTTTTTTTTTTTAACACAATAAAAAAAATTGGTAAAGTAAAATAGTTGAAAAGAATATTTGGGAAACTAACACATTTAAACGAGTTGCAGATGCTATCTGCGACTTGTGTCGAATTGAAGACCAAACTTCTTCTTTCTTTCTCTCCTTTCCTGCCTCTTTTTCCCCCACTCCTCCCCTCTTACCCCTCTCACCACACGCTGAGATTTGTCTCTCCACCATCGAAAACATCCCTTAGCATCCCTAAAACACTCCCCTCTCTATAAAACGCTCCTCTTTCTCTCTCTAGCAAAACCTGCGATAACCAAGCTTTCTATCTCTACTAGTGATGAGTGTTGAATTTTCAAGCCAAACCAGCCACCACTAGTATATTAAACACTTCCTTATAATTAATTTGATGTACATACATACATACATACATACATATATATATATATATATATATATATATATATATTAATTATTGGGCACATTAAGCTCGAAAAGCAGCAACAACTATCTGTGAAGGTGTCAGTAAGATGGGTTGTATTGTGGCCAACACCACACTCAATTTATATTATGGTAGACTTCAAGAGATTAGAAGTGTAGGGGATGAGATTACTTATCGTGGGAGTGTTGGGGATGTTGGCCCGTCCACGAGCATCCCAAACCTATCAACAAGCATCTCAAGTCCATCGACGAGCTAGGATGATATTGGTCCTTCTCAAACCTACATAGATATTATAGACCTGACCTTGAGTTGGATGAGATTGAGAGACTATTAGATATAATTACATATTATTATATGTTATGATAACTGTGGATAAATGTATAGTTAGTTTATTTTTTAATAAAATGTTATGTTGTTTTAAATCTTAGTGTATATTTGTTATTTGTGATTTAATATATTATGTGCTATTTATGTGAATTGTGTTTTAATGATGAAAAATTGGTTAATTGTGATTGTGTGAATTACTATTTTTTTGGTAGGGAGTTGATGGCAGAATAGAATGCCCCTGAACGCCTTTATTAGAAAAGTTGCAAATACCATGTGTGAAACGTGAGTCACATATAGCATTTACGACATGTGAGGTCGCATATGGCATCTGCAACTCAATAGTCGCATATGATATTTGTGACTTTCTCAACTGGTTTAAATTTCTGATTATTTTTCTGCTTAAGTTATTTTACAAATTAATTTTTTAAAATGTGTTAAATTACTAAAACACTCTAGAATTTCCTTGGCTTCCCTTGCCAAAATTTAGGAGTGAGTTATCTAATGATGTTGTTCAAGCAAGACACCAGGTGCCAGTAGTGATTCACATATCTGCTGCTATTGCTGCGCGTGCACTCCACTTGTAGCTTAGGTACAGAGAGGAGTGATAGGTTAGTGACATACCATGACTTGGAATGGTATCCTCTCCAAGAAAGAAGGAATCCTAGAGAGCCTGATTCATGAGAAATATGTGAGGCTCTTTTTTTTTTTTATTATTATTAACATAGGTGTTTGGGTCAGCTTGTGCATACCTCGACTAATTCCATGGGCTTTAAAGTTAACGACTATATAAGCCTATAGTGGTCTTGAAATTTATGAGACTCAAACTGGTAACTTCTAAAAAATAAACTCAGGCTCTTTAGAGTATGCTAATGGAGCTTAAAAAAAGTGATAATTAATAAGAAAGTCATTATTTTGGACCCACTTCCTAACAAGACCCTAAATTTGGAGAAGTGATTGTTGTTTCCTATAAATGAAGTTGGTACACTTGGGCCATATGCTTCATGCATATCTGAATCAGAAATCTCACATGCAATTGAATGGAAGAAACAACTTTCTAGCAAGTTATGATATGCTCTTTTGCATGTGTCTTTAATTACGTAATTTTATTGTGAATGTGTATGAAATGTGATTAGAGTTGTTTTTTTAAATATTATTTTTTAAAAATATATTAAAAAAATATTTTTTAAAAAAAATAAAATTTTGATATTAGTATATCAAAATAATTAAAAAATGCACTAAGAATTTAATTTAAAGTAAAAATAATAAAAAGATTTTAAAACTATAAATATACCCATAAAAACAAACACAACTTTTATCATATATCATATTAAAAACAACAAAAAATGATTGATTTAGCAAGTAGGAGTAGGAATTTGGAATATTACTATTCTCAAACTCAAATCCCTTGAGTTTGGAATTGTAGAACGTTTTTAAGGTAATATTTGGAATTATAGTATAAGTATATTTTAAAGTGTTTTTTATTTTATTTTAAAACATATAAAAATAATATATATTTTTTATATTTTTATTTTTGATATCAATTCATTAAAATAATAAAAAACACTAAAAATATAATTTTCATTTCTTTTTAAAAAAACATAAATATTTAAGAAACTACAATCCAATGCCATTCCAAAACGATGCCTAAATCCAAGAAAATGATGCATGCTTTAACCATTGTAGCAAAGCAAAGTCTTCATAGACAGGACTTCTCTGGTCAGCTCCATTACCAAATGCGAGCAGGAGGACCATCCCCTCAATCAGAACTACACCTGTAAAATGGCCACAATGGCTTCCCCGTCTCCTCTGTTTCTTCCAATCATAGAGTTCCCTTAAGTCGCTATCACCAAACCTTAGACTTTTAATTTCTTTTCTCATTTTTGTTCATAAAGGCGGGACAGGATCCACGCAGGGACGGAGTTAGGAAATTTTTCTATCCTAGGCTATGATATAAATACACATAAATTATTTTTTAAGATCAATCATTCATTTGGATATATAAATTTGTCAAGTTAATAATAAAGTTTTAATTCAAATACATAACATAAAATATATAAAAAATAAAATTTAAAGTACATAAAATTCAAAATAAAAATAAAAATAAACTATACTGTCAAAGTTGCACCATTTGATGTTTTGTAGAATAGAATTCATCTATGATCAAATCCGAATCAATATCTTCAACAAGCTCTCATTCAATGTAAATCATCATAGAATCTGTTAAAAACTCCTCATCCATTTTATTGTAGAGCATAGTTTTAACATGTTTCATAGCTGAAAATGCCCGCTCTATAGTAGGAGTGGAAACAGGCAAAGTCAAAACAAGACGAATCCACCTGTCAATCAAATAATAGTGCTGCGACTTATTTGTTTTAGCTAATCCTCGACATAATTTAGAAATGGTAGACATATTCTAAAAGCTCTCATGATGAATCACATCAATCTGATAATGCTCTAGTTGAGATCTCAAATAATACATCTCTTGTTTATTGAAATCTTTAGGATAAAATTTTTCAGCAAGCTTGTAAATAGCATCAACTTTAAATGATTTAAAGTTGTCTTTAGGTTCTAAAGCAAAGCTAAGTACAAGGAGTTCCATTCTCCCATCACTGAATCTAGAATTTAATTCTTCCAACTGAAAATCTATTGTTCAGTTAAATATATCATAATGATAATGCTGGTAAACTGTCACTGAACCTTGTTGTTGACATGAACGACCCATAGCCGTTTTATACGAAGCATTCATATGTGGTATGTCAATCTCATATTTTGTGCAAACAAATTGTACATTTGCAAGGAGAAGACCAAATCTGGCATCTCTCAAATTTTGAAGTAATGCTTTAGTAGTTGATACAAGATCCATTGCATTTAAGATGTCAAGAGATTTTTGCTGCAAAGCTCGACAAAGTAAATCAGTAATCCCTATTATTTTATGCATCAAATATAAGATGAATATAAATTCAAAAGATTTCATCACAATCAAACAACCACCAGCTTCTCCACGTATAGAATTACAAGATCCTTCTTAAACCATTTTCAAGCATAGTAATAGTTACACCATACATATCTATTAAGCTGCAAATAGAATCAAAATGAGAGTTCCAGCGAGTAGTTCCACTTTGATGTAAATTACCAATTTGATTAGCCCCTCTACCAGTCCCACGTTCTCCAGTAGCTACCATATATGCAATTTCTATAGCCTGAGCATAATGTAACTCGGTATGATGTTTGGGAGAAGCATAAATAAGGTTGATAATGGCTGTCAATTTTGAGAAAAATAACCAAACAGAAATCTCATTTCCAGCTGCTACAACCAATGTCAGTTGTAGTCAGTGAGCAAAGCAATGTATATAACATGCATAAGGACAATCTCTGAGAAAAAGAGCTTGTAGTCCATTCCATGCACCACGCATATTGCTAGCACCATCATACCTTTGACCTCGCATATTGAAAATATGCAAGTTATATTGAGCGAGCACATCACAAATTTCTTTTTTAAGTGTTAAAGAAGTAGTATCTGAAACATGCACAATACTAAAAAAACGCTCTCGTACAAAACCCTGAATGTCAACAAATCTCAAAACAATAGCCATTTGTTCTTTATTTGATGCATCTGTGGCTTCGTCAACCAAAATACAAAACTTTACGTCTCTAACTTCTTCACAAATCTTTTTCCTTTGTTCGCGAGAATATACAAAATCTCTTTTTGAATAGTTGGCAAGGTATACTTTGCATTTTTCGGAGCTTTTTCTAAGACAACATCATCAATGTCAACATTTAGTCTCCCCATAAGTCTTATCATCTCAAAAAAAATTACCTCGATTATTAGAAGCCGAAGATTCATCATGACCTCTAAATGCACATGCTTGTAAGCTAAGCCATCAAACACTTTCAATTGTTGGCATAAGTCTCAACTGATTTTTCTGAACTTCTTCAACAGTTTATTCATTCAACACTTTATCAATATATCTACTTACTTTCATTAAATCTTCAGCAAATTTCACAACATTATTATGTGGTGAAGTGGGACTTCTCACATGCATCAAAAGTGCACATCTAACCCCATCATTAACCCTCTTCCAACTTCTAAAGCCTTCAGTGGTGAATGTAAGATGATGAGGCACTTTGTTTTCAAAGATAAAGCATGGAAAACAAAATACCGCATCCTTTGATGAAGAGTACTCTAGCCAAGGAAATTGATCAAACCAAGTGTATTGAAATCAAAGATACTGTCTCCCTGATTCAATCCTTGGATACTCTGCTAACTTAGGTTGATATGGACCCATTTTGATTAATAGGATGTTTCCACACTGGAATTCGCAACCCAGGATCTCGTTCAAGAGTATTAACATCAATTTCAACTCTTTGAGATTTGAAAGCGGGTTGTTCACTACGATTTGAGACATCAACATTGGAAGGAGAATGCCCTTTACTAGTTGATGTTTGTTCATTTGGTTTAAAGAATGAAAACATAGTTTTTCCTCTCTTGTTTCCTTGATTTTCCATTATAATATAACCTATTCAAGTAAAAGGGATTAGGGAAGTCAGGTGCAAGATGAAAAGATACTAATGTCATAATAGAATATTCATAAAAAGCAGAATATACAAGGATAAACTAGTGATGCAAACTACCAGGAGATTTGGAGAACTTAACTTTGAAATAACCAGTAAATTATTTGTACTAGACTACTAGTGTGTTAGCATGCATCCATTTCTAGGGTACAATCAACTGTTTACTCCACTAACAATCTACTGTAATGAATGTGAAATATTGAATTCAAAATGAAAAGTCAGGGTTTGTAAATTTTTACCTGATGATTTTACACTCTTGCGGCTGATGCAACCATATTATTCGATAGTTTCACCCACGTTTAACTAGTGTTTTGCCTATTTTTTATATATAAAATGCCTTGATATTCTTTGTTTTATGTTTTGAAGGTACTTTTGGATGAAAGATGCAAAAAGGAGTAAATTGAAGGTAATTGGCAAATTTGATGTTCAGTCGATGTTTTGTGCAGAGCGTGAGCTCTAAAGGTCAAAATGAAGTGATTCCAATGGCATTAAAAAGCTAACATCCATACCTTTCTGGACATCTAAGGCAAGACAATAAAATAAGGAAGAGCATGGAAATCGCAGCTTTCAAAGTCAAATCTCGCAATCTGCCAATGTTGACCTTCAGTCATTTCGACTTGAATATCTAGAGCTACAAAAGTCCAATTGATACAAACTCAATTGTTTTGGATTCCTGACTTAAAGGCCTATAAACGCTCCAAATTTCAGAAAAAATGATATCATATAAGGGAGATATGATTTTTCAAAGATGACAACTCAATTATGCCAGCAAACAGGTTTCCTGAAGAAACGAGTCCAAATTACGTTCCGAACCATCTAAACTGACATCCAAGTTTTTATTTCAGAAATTTAGCTCCTCTAAGTCAAAGCTTGAAGATTTCATGCAAAGCTATTTCTTCTTTTTTAGGAAAATAGTTATTGAACTACTTAAATGTAAATTATCTACTTAAGGGAGGACTATTTTGTAAAATAGAGATTAGGGTTTCCTAGCATATAAAAAGAATGAGAGAAGAGAAGGGGGGCAGCTACCCAAGAGGAGAAAAATGCCCCCCTACTCTAAGAAACCCTAAATCATGCATTCTTCCATCTTTTTGATTAGTTGTTCAACAAACATGCAAGGCTAAACTCATTTTCTTGGTTGCAAGGACACGAAAACCTTCGGATTTCAAGAACTGTGAGATCTATTTTACCTTTTCTTTTCAGTTTATATGATGAATATGTTTGTTCTCCTATGCTTATTTTTCCTATGATTGTTTATTTTAATTGCTAGAGCGGACTCCAAGTTATTATTGTAGATAATTTTTTGCTAAATTTGATATCAAAACCGGAGTTGTGGTATATGAACTTGTGAAGCAACTGAGTTTAATAATTATAGCGGACTACGTTATTAATCTTAGGGAGAACATTCGATCAAAGCAACATAAGCAGACAACTTGGTTGTTAAGATTAATGAATTTATCTAGATCTTAAGGCTGCCATTGGATTAAATCATTAGTGTGGACACTGTGATTATTTGTTGGTTAGGGTTAGTTATACGGCGGATCCGTTAATTAACCAACGTTAAGAAAAGATAAAAATTCAGAATATAAACTGGAGTTTCGTTTCAAGGATCAGTTCTGATTTCTATAGGTGGATGTGTGCTTGCGACCAAGGTTTGTTCTCTTGATAATTTTCTGATTTTATTAAATTTTGTTTGATAGTTTTCTGTTTTCTTTTGCTTTAGTCTAGATAACGTCCACCCCCCCAAATTGCATATCATCTAGCATAAAAATCTGACTTGAATCTTCCTCATGGGATCGACCCCTTGCTTGCTCTATACTATTTTGTATGTTGTGTTTGAAGCTAGGGTAATTAATTTGTGCGACCGCGACATCGCAACAAATTTTGGCGTCGTTGCTGGGGAAGTAATTTTAGTTGATTCTTGTGCTATTATTTTTATTTGCTGTGATTGTTATTTTTTTCTGCAAAAACCAAAAAAAAAAAAAGAAACAGAATTTTTGCTTGCTGCGGTACTGTTCATTACGGCAGTGGTACTGTTCAAAACAGATTTGTTAGTGGAATTAGGTATCGGCCTTTTGTTTCCTGAAGGGAAACGACGTTCTAAATAGGAATAATGGTAACCACTTGCCTCACTCTATCGAGGCCAAATTCTACTAGTTTCTAGGGTTTTTAAGCAGTTTTAGTTTTCTAACGTAAGATTTTTGTACAATTTGCATTGTTTTCGATCTCTTGCGTGGTTGGTTTCTTTTGAGTTTTCTTGATGATTTATACCAGTAACCCGTTCTACTAATCAAAGTCAAGTGCAGTTAGATCTCAAAATAGAAAAAACTTTACGCAAGTTACGAAAGGAAGCTCGCCTCAACACCATGGCTAATGCACGACAACAAACACTCAAGGAGCTTGCTGCTCCTAATGTGGAAAATCAGCCATTGTGCATGAACATCGATAATAATGTAAACTTTGAGCTCAAATCTGGTTTTATACATTTGCTACCAACATTCAATGGTCTTGCAGGAGAAGATCCTTATACTCATCTCAAGGTGTTCCATATGGTTTGTGTTGGCATGAAACCGAATGGAGTTGACGAAGAACAGGTTAAGTTGAAAGCTTTCCCTTTCTCTTTAAAAGGGGCAGCAAAGGTATGGCTTTTCTCCATTCTCCCAGGTTCAATTAGAACTTGGAATGGCATGAAAATGATCTTCTTTGAGAAGTATTTCCCAGCATCCCGAGTTGCCAACATAAGGAAAGAAATATGTGGGATTCGACAATCTCATAGAGAGACACTTTCCGAGTATTGGGAAAGATTTGAGCAACTGTGTATTCAATGCCCTCATAATCAAATACCTGATCAGTTGCTCATTCAATATTTCTATGAAGGATTGATGCCTACTGACCGTAGTATCATTGATGCTGCAAGTAGAGGGGCATTGGTAGATAAAACACCCGAGGCTGCTTGCCAATTGATCTCAAATATGGCAGCCAACTAGAAACAATTTGGCACACGAGGAGACTTCACAAACAAATGAGTAAATGAGGTAAGTATTTCTAACATTGAGAATAAAGTTAATGATCTTACTTCTTTTGTGCGTTCTTTCGCTTGTGGCAATGTACAATAGGTGAAAGCTTGTAGCATATGCTCCTTACAAGGACATACTTCAGATATGTGCCCAACAATGCAAGAAGATTACATTGAACAAGCTAATGCAGTTGATGGAACATTTAATGCACAGCCTCAGCATAAGTATGATCCTTTTTCCCACACATACAATCCTGGATGGAGAGATCATCCTAACCTACGGTATGGGAACCAACCTCAACAAGGCAATCAAGGCCGACAATTCTATCCCAATGGATTTCACCCCAACAGAATTATCAAGCAAGACAGCCCCCTCCATTTACAAACTCCAATGTTATGGAGTCGTCATTTAGTGATGATCTTCGTGAGATGATGAAAAATTTGGCCTCTAACACTGTAACTTTGCAACAAAATGTCATGTCTTTTCAACAGGAAACAAGGTCACCTATTCACAACTTGGAGAAGCAAATAGGGCAAGTAGCTTCAAGTGTGGGGAAATTGGAAGCATAAATGAATGGAAAATTGCCCTCCCAAGCATTGAATCCAAAAGAGAATGTTAGTGTGATCATGCTGCGAAATGGGAAAGAACTTGAAGAGAAAAGGTCGAAACAAATTGAGATGGAGGAAAAAGAAGAGATAGAAACTGAATTGAGTACAAAGAAGGAACATCCTCCTCCTCCACAAACTGAAACATCGACCAACACTCCAAAGGTAACTCCTTACTCAATGAATTCCAGTTTTAAAACAATTCCTCCCTTTCCTGTGAGTTCTTCTAGGTCAAAGAAAGAGGACAAAGAAAAAGAGATTTTAGAGGTCTTCAAGAAAGTAGAACTCAACATTCCTTTGCTTGATGCTATCAAGCAAATTCCTAAGTATGCCAAATTTTTGGAGTTAAGGACAATGTCTCGTTTTGGTTGGGGGGAGAGGGTAGTAGTTAAAAAAAAAACTAACTTGCTAATTGTTTTTGCTATTTGACAAAATTGTTATTAGGATGGCAGAGTATGGAGTCAGTTTTATTAACTCTTGAGACGCATCTTAGTAAGTATCCTTATTAGGATGGCAGAGTAAGGAGGAAATTTTATTGACTCTAGAGACGCATCTTAGTAAGTATCATTACCAAGGTCTATCATAATACTTCTTGAAATATTCAAATTTACAAACTCTCGCATTGTTATCACTTGATTCTGCTTCATATACTTATTTAACAAGTATTCTAAAACCTTCATTTTCACACACACACACTTTAACATATGATTATGGGTTGCACGTTGGATTATTATATTATTTATGTTCTTTAGTTGAAGGTAACAACTAAGGGAAAGGGATAATATATAATTTGCAAAAAAAGAAAGATAATATTAATGATAATAAAAACGTAGATAAGTTTGGTTTTGTAGCCTCCCTAACCTAAGCAATTAAGCTCGAAAGGGGTGTTTTAACACTTAATACCCTAAAGTCAACTGACTTGGGAGTTATTGGCCTAAAGCTTGTTACATGGGTTAAGGAGAAAAGCTTAAGGAAATCAAACATTGCACTATCTATCTATCAGTATCTGCAACCCAAGTTACTAAGCTTGTAGGGGTGTCTCAACACCTAATGCCCTAAGACCAACTGGTCTGGGAGTCATTAGCTGAAAACTCGTTACATGGGTTAAAGATACATTGTGTTTTAAGTTGCATGTGCATATAAATAAATAAAAAGAGTAAAAAAAATAAAAAAATAAAAACAGAAGAAAAAGAAAAAGAAAAAAATAATAATAATCCTAACCCAAGGAAGTTCACCTTAAACATTTGAATATAATATTGTTTTCTTCCGACAAAAGCCCCATCATCTATGTTTTCATATATTGAGCACATAAAAAGAAGGTTTATGAATATCTTGTTTAAGAAATATGAAGCAGGAATATAAATTTAATGAGAGTTTGTTTATCTGGATAGATTAATGGAAGTTGAATGATGAATGCCTTGCTTTGTGGAGCTTGCAAATTGTTTCTCTATTTTAACGCTTTTGATTACTAGGGACTAGTAATAAGCTGGTTGAGGGTGTGATTAGTACTTAAAAGTGCATGTTTATCAAGGTTTTATATCATCATTTTGCACTTGAAGTATCAATAACTCCTTAACTAAAGCATGTTTTATAATAACAAGTTTGATACTATAAGATACCTTAATTTATGGTAAATGCTCATCTTAAATGCAGGTCTATCACATAAATGAAAGGATTGATTGATGAGTTTAAGTATTGAAAGTGAAAGGACAAAGAGATGGCCAAACTTAGAAAAGAGAAGCTGGTGCAGTCCAAACCGGAACATTGCTCGGTAATTGGATCATATCTAGAGCTCTAGATCTCGGATTTAGGTCCATTTTATATGGATGGAAAGGTAAGACAAAGGCCTACAACTTTCATAGGAGCCCAAGATTTAAAAAGACCGTTTTGAAGTCCAAATTGAAGGAACAACGAAGAAGTCCGAAGCTGTCCTGCAGCCCAGATACTATTTAGTGTTCAGCCCATATCTTGAGTTCTAGAAGTCCAAATGACCTCATCTTTTTTTTTTGTTGGAAAGATGAGACAATTTCCTAGAACATTCCTGAGGATTCTAGGCAAATTATGATGTTAGCAATGACATCTTGTTCAGACAAGAAGATAAGGATTGTCACCAAGTCAAGATGTGGCCACCCACTCATCAATTAGTCAACAAATCAATAGTTCCAAATTTTGGCCTATAAAAGGAGGCACTTACCATGTATTGAGGCATCTTGGTTTCCAGATCAAGATCATGCTCTTGTTTTCTCTCTTTGTATTGCTTATGTTTTGCTTCCATTAATATCAAGTTTATGCACTTCATTTCCTTTCCTTTACTTAGTTAACTTCTTTCTCATTTATGTTCTTGTCTTGTTCATTAATGTTTCTTTCTTTTATTATGTTTAGCTAAGTTAATTATGTCAAGGTGAAAAGGATACACTAATGGTGTAAGAATAAGTATAATATAAACTTAACATGGACCTTAACGTTGGATACTAACATGTTTTATATTTGTTATCTTGTTCACTTTTAATACTTTGCTTGTTAAATGGTTAATCTAGATTTATGTTGTATAACACTTGGTACAACAAATACTTGGCACTTTCATAGCCCATACTGTATGGTATAACCGACACCTGAGCTATGAAAGGAACTTGATTTGTTGTTAACATAAGTTATAATCATGAATGCCTGCCAACATTTACAAGTATTAGCTTTATTCGAATAAGATAACTAATGTAATCATGTTAACAATTTATAATCTAATTGGAACCTCCTTTTATGTGTGGTTTCCAATTGAGTAATAAGAGTTTATATTATACTTATTTGAAGTACCATTAGTGGATACTCTAACCTTGACATTTGTTTTTATCGTTGTTTAATCCTTACATTAATCTTTCATCTCAAAGTTCTCATTAATTTCTTCATCATCTTCTTCTTTTATTATTATTACTATTACTATTATTATTATTATTATTATTATTATTTATATTCTGTTTATATTATATAATATATCTATTTGATCTTTTCATAAACTCAGTATATAGGCTGAAAACTTGTGACCCGATCTTTTAAGATCATTCTCAGGTATAACAACGCCACGTACTGAGTATTATTATTATTATTATTACTATAACTATTACTATTACTATTACTATTATTGTTATTGTTGTTGTCTTGTTATTTATAATTTATACAATTAACCTCTCTGTGGTTCGACCCCGGTCTTGCCGGGTTATTTATTACTTCGACACTCCTGCACTTGGGAAAAGACATCAAGCTTTTGGTCGTGTCAAGTTTTTGGCGCCGTTGCCGGGGAGGTAAATTCTTGTATAAATTATAATATTTATTTTATTTTCTCTTTTCACTTTTTAATTTTTTTTTTCTAACTCTTGTTTCTTTTGTTTTGTTTTGTTTCTTCTTCTTCTCTTTTCTTCCTTTTATTCTCTTCTTACACGTGCATGAAAGTTTGGTCACGTACATTAAGTGGTCGCCTTTATAGGGTATCCTCATCATTTTTAGAAAATATGGCCGAAGAAGATAATCAATCGCTTCATAATGAGAATAATGAGAATAACCGTATGAGAACTCTTAGAGACCACATGAATCCCACAAGAACAAGTGCACCCTCATGCATAGTTTTCCCTCCTGATGCATCTCATTTTAATTTTAAGCCAGGCATTATTCAACTTTTACCATCTTTTCATGGCTTAGATTTAGAAAACCCATACGTGCATTTAAGGGAATTTGAGGAGGTCTGTAATACCTATAATAACTCAAATTGTAGCATGAACACCATTAGATTAAAGCTTTTTTCTTTTTCATTAAAAGATAAAGCTAAAACATGGCTACAAAATTTGAGACTAGGATCTATTCATGCTTGGGATGAAATGCAACAACAATTCTTAAAGAAGTTTTTTCTATCTCACAGAACAAACTCTTTCAAAAGACAAATCATCACTTTCACTCAAAAACCAGGAGAAACATTTTACCAATGTTGGGATAGGTATCGAGATTTGCTTAATACTTGCCCTCATCACGGTTTTGAAACATGGAGATTGGTTTCACATTTTTATGAAGGGTTAACACCTAGAGATAGGCAAATGGTTGAATTGATGTGCAATGGAACTTTTGAAGATAAAGACCCTAATGAAGCAATGGAGTACCTAGAGTTGCTAGCCAAAAATGCTCAAAATTAGGACACCACAGGTACTTATGAGGCACCAAGTAAAACTCAACCTCATACATCTAGTGGAGGTATGCACAACCTTAGGGAAGATTATGACCTCCAAGCAAAGTTTGCATCTTTAGCTAGAAAAGTTGAAGCACTTGAATTGAAAAAGAGTGGTCAATTAAAATCTGTTCAAGACATTGTGTGTCAAATCTGTGAAACCAATGAACACTCAATAAATGATTGTCCAACTTTGCCTTCTTTTAGGGAATGCCTCCATGAACAAGCCCATGCTTTAAACAGTTTCCAAAGGCCCAACCATAACCCATACTCACAAACGTATAACCCTAGTTGGAGAAATTACCTAAATTTTAGTTGGAAGAGTGATAGCAATAATGCACAAACTTCACAGCCACCGTTTCAAGCACACCATAATTTCTAAAATTCTCATGGATATGCACCTCCTTATGCTCCACCTTATAGAAGAAATCTTGAGGAAACATTGCATGCATTCATTGAAAAGCAAGAAGCAATCAACACTCAACTTGCTCAAGGCATGACAGATTTCAAGGATACTCTTGCAAAGTTAACATCTGCTTTCAGTTTCCAAGAGAAAGGTAAGTTTCCATCTTAACCACAGCAAAATCTAAAGGGGCAATACAATGCAAATGCAAGTGGTTCTGGAAGCCAACACATGGATCAAGTCAAATCAGTCATCACTCTTCGTAGTGGTAAGGTTATTGAAAAACCCATTCTTAAACCTTGTGAGAAAGATGATGAGTCTATCTCTGAGGGTAAGGAAGGGGTTGAACCTAAACATTGCAAAGAAAAGGTTGATTCCCCGCCAGCACTTCCATTTCCTCATGCCATGACCAAACAAAGGAAAATCAATCACAACTCTGAAATCTTTGAAACTTTTAAACAGGTAAGGATCAATATACCTTTGTTGGATGCTATTAAACAGGTTCCTTCCTATGCTAAATCTTTGAAAGATCTGTGCACTGTGAAGAGAAAACTGAATGTGAAAAAGAAAGCCTTTTTAGCCGAACAAGTAAGTGCCATTCTTCAGAGCAATAATGCTTTGAAATATAAAGACCCTGGTTGTCCTACAATTTCTTGCTTTATTGGAGAACATAAAATTGAAAGAGCCTTACTTGATCTTGGAGCTAGTGTGAATTTACTTCCATATTCAGTCTTTCAAAGTCTCAATCTAGGTGAGTTAAAACCAACTTCTGTAACTCTTTTACTTGCTGATAGATCGGTAAAAGTGCCTAGAGGAATAGTTAAAGATGTGTTAGTACAAGTCGATAAATTCATTTATCCTGTGGATTTTATTGTCTTGGACACGCAACCTGTTGAAGCATGTAATTCATTTCCTATTATTTTAAGACGTTCGTTTCTTGCAACTTCTTATGCATTGATTAATTGTAGGAATGGACTCATAAAGTTATCTTTTGGAAACATGACATTGGAGATGAATATTTTCAACATTTGCAAGCAGCCTGAAGATGATAATAATTTACAAGAAGTAGATCATATTGAAGAATTAGTTCATGATCAATTTGAATCTACTTTAAGTAAAATTGAGTTGGATGAATGTGAAGATTTGCAAATGATTTATTCTCAAGAAGAAATCACAGATGGAAAAGGCAACAAAAATATTAATTCCGATCTTTTGTCAAGAGTGACAACAGATTTGACATCTGACATCCCACCAATCGATGATTACTCTCCTGACGAATCCTTACTTTCTCTTAGTTCAATGACTTGGTTTGCTAAAAATATCAATTTTCTTCTTTTAGGAGATTTGCCAGCTCACTGGAATACTGAAGACAAAGGAAAGTTTTTGAATGAAGTGAAGAACTTTTATTGGGATGACCTTAACTTATTCAAATATTGTCCTGATAAAAAATTTCAAAGATGCATTCCTGACAATGAGGTAAGTAGTGTCATTAAACTTTGTCATTCTAAAGCATGTGGGAGTCAATTCTCATCAAGAAAGACGGCTGCAAAAATCTTACAAAATGGATTTTATTGGCCCACCATGTTCAAGGACACACATGCATTCTGCAAAACTTGTGAAAATTGTTAAACAATTGATACTGGTCAAAAAGTTTTGCTTTATAATTCTCGACTCCATTTATTTCCTGAAAAAATAAGATCACGATGGAGCGGTCCATTTATTTTGAAACATGTGTATCCTTATGGGGCCCTTGATATTGAGAATTCAAAGAATGAGAATGTTTTAAAGGTAAATGGACATCGTTTGAAAGCTTACTTTGATGAGCTTCCTAGTGAAAATGAATCCATTGGTTTGAATGATCTTGTAGATAAAGGTTGATTATTTTGTTTTTCTCATATTTTTTTTTGTTCCTTTTTTGTGTGACTTTTGTTTTGCTAGTCTCTCTTTCACCCCAGTCAAATGGCAGATAATGGTACTCCGTGACTTAAGTCGGTTCTTTCAGTTTCCCAAATAACTGATATCTGTATATATTTGTACAATTCTCTGCTCTTTCACCCTTCTTTGAACTTTTTCCTAGTTCTCATTTGAAAATAGACACCACTCTTGAAAAGTTGAAAAGGTATTTTCCCGCTCTGACTTCAAATGCAATTACAAAAATTTACCGTGCTAGGTGTGCAAGATTGAGGTTGTTAATGAATCATGGAATTCCTGAAGATATTCGCTGGCTAATTGAAGCAAAGGTCTGCTTATCAAGTGAGTCCTCCAATTCTTTCATTTCACACATGCCTGGAACAGGTACAAGCACTTTTGCAAAGAAACGTCATGCAAAAGACTGAAAGTCTGTCACAGATGTGCCAGATGGACTTGCAATGCAACATGTCATTCTTTAGATAATCTTTTGTTGACCCTTGAGACGCATCCTAGTGGAGATGTGAATCGTGTAATTCATGATTTATGGCCATAATTCCATAAAGAACATGATCGACTTAGTCTTGGGAATCTGACTAAAAAAGACCTTGTTTGCCAGTTTTTAAGAAAACTGGATGGGAAGCCTATCCCCGACCCATAAAGGGTGTTTAAGCCGTTCTTGGACGTAAAACACTACCAGAAAATCGCTAAATACCAACGGACATACCGACAGAATTTTTTCTGTCGGTATTTTTCGGCCGAAATCACCGACGGAAAATATTCGTCGGTAATTAGGTCGGTAAGTACCGACGGACATAGTCCGTCGGTACTTACCGATCGAATTACCGACCGAAAATTCAGAATCAATGAAAAAAGGGCGGGCAGTGGCGCGGAGGTTTTGGCGGGTGATTTTTCCGACGGAATCACCGATGCAATTAAAAACTGGGGCCCGTACGCGTGAGGGGACCTATTCACCGTCAAAAAATACCGACGGAATCACCGACGGATTTGAAATGCAAGATCCGTACCGGTGACGTGACGGGTGCACCGTTAAAAATACCGACGGAATCACCGAGGGATTTGAATAGCAGGTCCGTGCGGTGACGTGTCGATTGCCCGTCAGAATTACCGACGGTGTTGCCAACGGATTCACCGACGGAATACATACCGTCGGTAAGTCCGTCGGCAAAAGTGAATATATGTCCCCTCTGCCGACACTCTCCTCCCCCATTTCTCCTTCTTCTTCCTAATCCTAACCCTCCCCATCTGCAAAATAACCAGCCCCCCTCGCCCCAAAACAAAAATCTTTTTCATCTCAGCACAACAAGTTGTATTTGTTTTGTGGTCACAGCATCCGTGTTCTGATTTACCGACGGATTTTATCATTTTTTGTAAGTAATTCTATCTTTTAAAATTTTAACATTTAAATGTTAATTTTATTGTTTTTTTAGTATATGTATTATTTTTTTTAGTAGATGTACATGTTTTATTGTTATTTCTCAAACAAACTTGTAGTATATGAATGTATAATTTTATACTTGTTATGGTTTGTTTTAGATTTTGTAAGATTGTATTTGTTTGAAAATTGTTAAAACTTAATTTGTAGAATTACCGAATTACATGTTGTGTTTTGAAATAATTAAGAGCTTGCTTAATTAATGGGTCCTTTTTATAGAAGTTCGATAGAAGTCATGGATGATCGTTCATGGATGTATCTAGATTCACCCCAAGGATTGCGGAGGATGGATTATTGTAACGGGGTTCAGGGTTTTATTAATTTCACAACATCTATTCCCATAAATTTTACTGGAGGCGGTATTAGGTGTCCATGCAAGAAGTGTCAAAATAAAAAGTATCTGCATCCAGATGTTGTAATGATGCATCTTCTACACAAAGGGTTTGTGGAGGATTACGAGTGTTGGTATGCACATGGAGAGGTATTTGTTAGTAATAGGAGAATGGAGAAACGGTGGTTGGGTCAACTTCTAGTGCTAGCAACGTGCATGAAGCGGCAAATGACAACACTAATCCTTACAGAAACATGGTTATGGATGCAATGAGAATGAATCAAGATAATGTCAATCAATGTCCAATCGTAGAAGAAGAACCTAATGCAGAGGCAGCTAGGTTTTTTGATTTGTTGAAAGATTCTGACGAACCATTATGGGATGGCTGCACAAACCACAGTAAATTATCGGCTGTGGCACAGGTGTTCACCATCAAGTCAGATCACGGGTTGAGTGAGGCCGGGTATGACAAAATTATTGATTGGGCAAGAAGCATTTTACCAGAAGGGAACAGGCTCAAAGAGAACTTCTATGCTGCGAAGTCCATGATGAAACCCCTCGGTTTAGGATACCAGAAAATTGACATGTGCCCTAACTTCTGCATGTTATACTACCTTGAAAATGTTGTGATGACCGAGTGCATGACATGCGGGCATTCCCGTTACAAACCCAGAACTGGCAGGGGGAAGACTCTAGTGGCATATAAAAAACTTAGATATTTCCCGATCACACCTAGACTGCAGAGGTTATTTATGTCACCAAGGACTGCTGAGCACATGACATGGCACCAAACACACGATGTCGTTGATGGTGTGATGGTGCATCCTTCTGACGGCGAAGCGTGGAAACGCTTTAACAGTGTTCATCCTGACTTTTCTGCTGAATCAAGGAATGTTCGACTTGGGTTGTGTACAGACGGGTTCAACCCATTTGGGTCATTTGCTGCTCCCTATTCTTGTTGGCCGGTCATTCTCACAGTTTATAACTTGCCACCGGGAATGTGTATGAGGCCGGAGTTCATGTTTCTATCTACTGTCATACCCGGTCCAAGCAGCCCGGGGCGGAATATAGATGTTTGTCTTCGACCGTTGATAGATGAGCTGGCGCAGTTGTGGTCCTCCGGATCTCTGACTTATGATATATCTAGGAAACAAAATTTCCTTATGAGGGCGGCTTTGATGTGGACTATCAGTGATTTTCCAGCTTATGGAATGCTTTCTAGTTGGAGCACGCATGGGAAACTCGCATGTCCATACTGCATGGAAAACAACAAGGCATTCACGCTAGCAAACGGAGGTAAAGCTTCTTTTTTTGACTGTCACCGTCGCTTCTTGCCACTTAATCACAGGTTCAGAAAGAACAGAAAAGATTTCTTTGTTGGTAGAGTTGAAAAAGATGTTGCATCCCCGCGTCTTTCTGGTGAAGAATTGCATCATGTTGTATCAGAGTACGGTGACATTGTGTTTGGCCTTCAATCAGGTAAGCAAAAGTTTCATGGTTTTGGTTTGACCCATAATTGGGTAAAGCGAAGTATCTTTTGGGAGCTTCCGTATTGGAAGACTAATCTTCTCCGCCATAACCTTGACGTCATGCACATCGAAAAGAACGTGTTTGAGAATATTTTCAACACCGTCATGGATGTGAAGGGGAAGACAAAGGACAATATGAAGGCTAGATTGGATATAGCTTTATACTGTAACCGTAAAAATATGGAGTTGGTTTATGACGAGTCACGGGTTGCAAAACCAAGGGCAAGCTTTGTGTTAGAGAAAAACGCACAACTGCTAGTCTACAAATGGCTTAAGAGTCTGCGTTTCCCGGATGGAGATGCATCGAACATATCAAGGCTTGTTAACATAGAGGACTGCAGATTGTATGGAATGAAGAGCCATGACTGCCACGTGTTTATGTAAACACTCATCCCATTAGCTTTTCGTGATTTGTTGCCAAAGGGAATATGGGATGCACTAACGGAGATCAGTCATTTCTTCAGAGATATATGCTCCAGCAAGATGAATGTTGAGCACATTGAGATGCTTCAAACGAATATCATCGAGACACTATGCAAACTTGAGATGATATTCCCTCCTTCATTTTTTGACTCAATGGAGCATCTCCCTATACATCTACCGTTCGAGGCAAAAGCTGGAGGACCGGTCCAGTATAGATGGATGTACCCATTCGAACGGTGAGATATTACAGTTGCAATGGAATTCATATCTTAAAGTATTTTCTATGTTTTTCTTATTTGAAAATACTTGAATTGTACTTCAATGCAGGTACTTGTTTAATCTAAAAAAAAGGGTTAAGAACAAGGCGCATGTTGAGGCTTCGATATCTGAGGCCTATATTGTTGAAGAGATATCAACATTTATCTCGTACTATTTCGAACCTCATCTGAGAACAAGAATCAATCGCGTTCCACGGCATGACGATGGCGGTGAAGTGCCTTCCAGTGGGAACTTGTCAATATTCTCCAATACTGGACGACCCACACCTAAAAATGCCGTAAGAGGAAGATATTTGTCGGAAATAGAATTCAAACAAGCACACAACTATGTTCTATTTAACTGTGATGAGCTGAGACCATTTATTCAGTAAGTCTATATATGTGTAATAGTAATTAAACTTTGTCAGTAATATACTGTTAATTATATATTGTAATATCATACACTCATTATCACTTGCAGGCAACATCAACAATATTTGCTCTCCAATAACTCGCAGCTGACCGAATCCCAGATCTTTCAATTACAAGATGAACAATTTGCCACATGGTTCAGAACACATGTAAGCACTATCACAAACTCATTCTAACGTATGCATGTCATTACGAGATTCTCGTTCATTTACCGTGTATTGATGTACATTTAATTACATATATTTACAAGGTTTATCAAATGGGAAGGAGTGCGCCCAAGTCATTGTCTTCACTAAGCCTCGGCCCTGAAAGAAAAGTTAAGTGCTACAACGCGTATTTTGTCAATGGATATGTTTTCCATACTGAAGAATACGGGCAAGGAAGAAAGACATACAACTGCGGTGTTTGTGTTAAGGGATCCACAAGTAGCCAGTTAGAAGTTGACTACTATGGTAGATTAGAAGAGGTCGTCGAACTGCAATATCATAGCGAGCAGAATAAAGTGTTTTTATTCAAATGCTATTGGTATGACACGACGGACAGAGGAATCAGAGTTGATCCGCACCATGGTCTGGTCGAAATCAACTCAAAAGCTAGACTCCGCAACATAAACGATGTCTTTGTTTTCGCAAAGCAATGTCAACAAGTTTATTACACATACACCCCTTCATTTAGAAAGGATCGTTCAAGAGTTGATTGGTTGTCCGTTTTAAAAACGAAACCACGGGGTCGTGTCGAGGTTGTTCAGGATGAGAACGAAGACACAATTGTGCGAGATGTAGTCTTTCAAGTTCGTGAGTTGGTTGAACCATATCGAGTTGCTCCTTCGATTGAATTGGAAGAAAATTCAAATTTTCAAGTTCTCGATGATAGTCTTGTTGATATTGACGGAGAGGAGTTGAATGTTGTTCTCAGCTCTAGCAGACAACCAAATGTCGATGAAGATGATGACAATTCAATTGATGAGGAAGAAGAAGAAAATTCCGACTAATTATAAAAATGAAGCCCTATGTAAAAACATTTGTCTCATGTAATTTAGATTATTGATGATGTATTTTGTAAAACAAAATATTTATTGTTTAAGCAATGTGGTTATTGTTTTATGTGATAGACAGTTTATCAGTTAAGTTATTGCAGGAAGGTAAACAGGCAATACAAAGACAACCTTTCCTGCAAAATGCCACAATCACCGACGTCCATACCGACGGATCACCATCCGTCGGTATCTCACAGAGAGTTCGAAAATATTTACAACAAAATGCCACAATCACCGACGGCCATACCGACGGATAACCATCCGTCGGTATCTCACAGAGAGTTCGAAAATATTTACAATAAAATGCCACAATCACCGACGGCCATACCGACGGATAACCATCCGTCGGTATCTCACAGAGAGTTCGAAAATATTTACAACAAAATGCCACAATCACCGACGGCCATACCGACGGATCACATCCGTCGGTATCTCACAGTAAGCTCGAAAACATAACACCACCATCGACGGGATTACCGACGGCGTAGGTCCGTCGGTAATTTGTCGGTTACACATATTACCGACAGAAGTACCGACGGACCGCGTGTTTTCCAAAGTGCGTTAATTAATGCGCCTCTGAACTTGTCAGATTACCGACGGAATCACCGACGGACTGCGAAAATTTTGGAGGGCTTTTAAAAATTCAGGGCGAAATTCGAAAAATACCGACGGAATTTTGACCTTTTACCGACGGAATTTTGACCTGTTACCGACGGATGTTAATTCCGTCGGTGATGCCGTCGGTAAAATTGACCTATAAGTTCCAGCCCCGCCGCTTCGCCTCAATTTTTCTTCTTCTCCCCACCGCTTCTTCGCTCTCCTCCGTTTTTCACCTTAGATTTTTCATTTTTTCCCCCCTCAATCCTTAAACACTTTCACCTTTAATCTCTAGCAAGATTTGGTGTTGTAAATCTTCATTATATTAAAAGGTATGTGTTTTTTTTTAATTTATTTTATTTTATTTTATTTTTAGTTGTTTTTATTTTTGTTGTGTTGGTGTTTTTTGTTGCAATGTAGATAAAGTTTTGAATTTGACACATTATTAAGGTATGTATTTTTCGTTCCTTTTTTTTTTGAATTTTTTGAATATTTTTTGAATTTGTTGAATATTTGTTAATTTAATTGTTGAATAATTGAATTTAATTGTTGAATTTATTGAATATTTTTGTTGTTGTGTGTTAGAATTGTTATTAGTTAATTTAACTTAGAATTAGTTTAAAGTTGAATTTTTTGAATATTTTTGAATTTTTTGAATTTGTTGAATATTTGTTAATTTAATTGTTGAATAATTGAATTTAATTGTTGAATTTATTGAATATTTTTTGTGTTGTGTTGTTAGAATTGTTATTAGTTAATTTAACTTAGAATTAGTTAAAGTTGAATATTTGAATTTTTTTGAATTTTTTGAATTTGTTGAATTATAATTGTTAATGTTGAATTGTAATTGTTAATTTGTTGAAGTATAATTTGTTGAATTTATTGAATTTATTTTTTGTTAATTTTTTATTGTTTTGAATATAATTATTGATTAATTTGTGAATTGTAATTGTTAACGTTGAATTTATCTTAGGATTAATAGTTGAATATGTTGGAATAATTAGTATAGATTGGTTCGATTGGTTATGGCTATTGTTAATATTTGCAGGTTTGTGGATTTGGGTAGTATCCAGTATAGGGGAGGTGCTGCCGATTTTTTTTTAACTTTTGAATTTTATTTTACAATTATTAATATAAAATTATTTAGATGCGCAAAATGAAAACCAGAGCTGGTCGTCCAGTCGAATCAAGTTCGTCTAGCAGCGATGATGATGTTTCCTTAGGTGCCTCTCAAGAAGAGGCACCTACACCACCTGCGCCGTCAACCGATGCTGCCTCTTCCAGCGATGTTTCACATCGCAGACGCGGCATGCCTTCGAAGCGGAATCAATTTACCCGCCAGTTCGAGGCACAGTGGAAGGACGATCTTTCAATGTAAGTTTGTTAAGGTTTTAGTTTTTTTTATATAAAAAAAAACAAATTTAAAACATAATTTATGAAGTAATCACAAATTAATTTCATTTCTTTTCAGGTTCACAAACATTGAGGCCGCCCGAGTAATATCATCGGCGTTTAAAGCGTCGATGGAGATTCCATTGTTTCAATGGAGTCAGATATCCAGACATCCTGAATGGATGCCTCAAATCAATGCATGGTTTTGTAGATTTGAGGTTCGTCTTAGTATATAATTTTCAGCTTATTTCTAATAAATTCAAGTTATAATTGTAAATAAATTATTAACATTTTAAAAAATTATTTTTTTATATACAGCATCGATTCTGCTGGGACGATGAACATGACAGTGTTGTGAGGAGGGTGTGGGAAAATCACGCGGCAATTAGGTAACATCGAAAACAATACGACTTTTTTTTACATAATTATTTATGTTTTGAAATGTAATTTTTTCGTGCGTGAATTAGGTTGCGTGATTTTTGGTATGACGCCCAGAAAAAAGCAAAAAAAACAGCGAGGGATAAGGGGTTACAAGGTTGGAACGATGTTGCGGTTTGGAGGGATTTCAAACCAATATACATCCCGGAAGATATATGGCCGCACTATCTTCAGCACGTGATGTCTGAGCGGTTCACTCGACGCTCACAGTCCGGTGCCGGCAACCGGAATCGGCAAATTCATGGCTCGGTTACAACGCACACCGGCGGCTCCGTTCCGTTTGCTGCACATGCGAAATGGATGGTAAGATTAATTTAAATGAAATATATCGTTCAATTAATTTGTTGTTAATACATTTTTTTCATTATATATAGGCTACGTCTCTTGGACGTGAGCCGAGCCCTATGGAGCTGTTTGTGGAGACGCACGTGCGGAGTCATGACCGCCAAAAGGGGACGCAACAGTTCGTTGACAACCGTGCTCAACAGTTTGTGGTGTGTTTGTTCAACCATTTTATTTTGTAAGTTATTATTATGTTTATTGAATTGAATATGATTTTTTTTTTCAGGAGACCTATAATAATCGGTTGAGGGAGAGATACGGGGATGATCCTTCGACCCATCCGGAATTCGATCCGGATTTGTGGATGGAGGCTGGATCGTCAGGTGGACCCGATAAAAATCGGGTTTACGGGCTCTCCAACACTACCGCTGCCAAGTTGCGGTCGACCGATACTGCTTCAACCGGTGGGAGCTCCCAATCTGTATCGAGCTCCCAATCTAAGGAGTTTGTGGCCTTGCAGCAAAGGTGCGACCACCTATCAGAGGCGTACACACAACTCAAAGAAGAGCAAAGATTGGCGAACGAACAACACAGATTGGCGGACGAACAACGCAGAGCAGAGTCTGAACAACAAAGAGCGGCCTATGAAGAGCTTCGTCAAATGGTCATGAACATGACACAAGGCGGAACATGTGCGCCTAATCCTTTTTGGCCTCCTAACCCCCACCCTCCTCCTCCTCCTCCTCCTCCACCTTTATATTAATTGTTTTTTTTTTTAAACACATTCATTTTGTAATGAATATTATTTAACTTTGAGTTTTTGTTGCTTAATATAAATTTTATTTGCATAATTGGTTTGTATTACTATTAATTTATATTATTTTTTCTAAATAATTAAAAAAAAAATTACACAGGGATTTACCGACGGAATAAATCCGTCGGCATTGGACAGTGTCTGAGGTATGCCATCCCATCACCGACATACTCACCGACGGAAATAATCCGTCGGTATAAAAATACCGACATATTCACCGACGGAAATAATCCGTCGGTATAAAAATACCGACATATTCACCGACGGAAATAATCCGTCGGTATAAAAATACCGACGAATTTACAGACGGATTTATTCGGTCGGTATGAAATATCACCGACACTTTTGCCGACGGAGGAGTCCGTCGATATTTACGTAACACCGACGGAATATATTCCGTCGGTATATTCCAAGCGGGAAACTTTTTTTTTTTGGCGCGCACGAACCGTCGGTAAAACCGTCAGTAAATGTGTTTTTTTTATTACCGACCGATATAGCGACGAAATGTGGAATCATCGACAAAAGGTATTCCGACAGGCGTATTCCGTCGGTAATATAGTCGGTAAATACTTTACCGACGAACGTTCTGTCACACACCGACGGAATATTTCCGTCGGTAAAACTGTGAAATCTTGTAGTGAAACCAAGGAAGGTGTGAGCCATAATCACAACTACCTGTACATACACATGCTTTTTTCAAAATAAATAATTAATAGAGAGAGAGAGAGAGAAAGTGTGTGTGTGTGAGACTACAGCTTGCCTATATATAGGTGGTATGATTGCATTTTCAATTTCTCATCTATAAATTCTTCTCTTCCTTCCCTTCATTTCTACTCAAACCATACATTCATCAAATATAGAAGTGTGTAGAAATGGCAGGTTCCTCAAGTCATCACATAAGAAATATTTGTGTTTTCGGTGGATCCAGTCCTGGGAAAGAAAAAGAGTTTTTAGAATCAGCAAATCATCTTGGTTAGGTACTAGCTGAGAGAAAGCTTCATTTAGTGTATGAGGGAGGCAGCCTTGGGTTAATGGGAGGTGTGTCAATGACTGTATTTTTAGGAGGCAGTCAAGTTTTGGAGGTTGTCCCCAAAGCTTTAGCAAATGGGGCTATCATTGGAAAAACAATTGGAGAGGAACTACAGGTCTCCACAATGTCTGATTGACTGAAGACCATGTTTAACCATGCTGATGCCTTCATTGCCTTACCAGGTGGTCTGGGCACATTGGAAGAGATCTTTCATATTTCATCTTGGGCCCAATTGCACATTCACCATAAACCTATAGATTTGTTAAATGTTAATGGTTTCTATGATAATTTGTTGTCTTTTCTTGATCAAGCTGTGGAACAGGAATTTCTAACATATTCGGCACGACGAATCATAATCTCTGCTGCTACTGCTGAACAATTGATTGACCAACTACAATCTTTCATCCCTGTCATTGATCCTTGCATGAGTCGCCTAGATTGGTCAACTACGGAAAGCCGTAAAAAGCTTAGATTAGATTTGAGCCTTTATTTGTGAAACCTTGTGCCTTTTGGTTTTATTAATAGCATATTATTTTGTTTGGTACTTCTTATATTTGCTTAAGTGTGTTTCAGGTTTGTTAGTGTTCGCTATTTCAGGTGATGTCTTCTATACTCTATCTTTCTACCTTAGGACATTGAGGACAATGTCTCGTTTTGGTTGGGGGGAGAGGGTAGTAGTTAAAAAAAAAACTAACTTGCTAATTGTTTTTGCTATTTGACAAAATTGTTATTAGGATGGCAGAGTATGGAGTCAGTTTTATTAACTCTTGAGACGCATCTTAGTAAGTATCCTTATTAGGATGGCAGAGTAAGGAGGAAATTTTATTGACTCTAGAGACGCATCTTAGTAATATCATTACCAAGGTCTATCATAATACTTCTTGAAATATTCAAATTTACAAACTCTCGCATTGTTATCACTTGATTCTGCTTCATATACTCATTTAACAAGTATTCTAAAACCTTTATTTTCACACACACACACTTTAACATATGATTGTGGGTTGCACGTTGGATTATTATATTATTTATGTTCTTTAGTTGAAGGTAACAACTAAGGGAAAGGGATAATATATAATTTGTAAAAAAAAAAGAGATAATATTGATGATAATAAAAACGTAGATAAGTTTGGTTTTGTAGCCTCCCTAACCTAAGCAATTAAGCTCGAAAGGGGTGTTTTAACACTTAATACCCTAAAGTCAACTGACTTGGAAGTTATTGGCCTAAAGCTTGTTACATGGGTTAAGGAGAAAAGCTTAAGGAAATCAAACATTGCATTATCTATGTATCAGTATCTGCAACCCAAGTTACTAAGCTTGTAGGGGTGTCTCAACACCTAATGCCCTAAGACCAACTGGTCTGGGAGTCATTAGCCGAAAACTCGTTACATGGGTTAAAGATACATTGTGTTTTAAGTTGCATGTGCATATAAATAAATAAATAAAAAAAAAGAGTAAAAAAAATAAAAAAAAAAACAGAAGAAAAAGAAAAAGAAAAAAATAATAATAATCCCAACCTAAGGAAGTTCACCTTAAACATTTGAATATAATATTGTTTTCTTCCGACAAAAGCCCCATCATCTATGTTTTCATATATTAAACACATAAAAAGAAGGTTTATGAATATCTTGTTTAAGAAATATGAAGCAGGAATATAAATTTAATGAGAGTTTGTTTATCTGGATAGATTAATGGAAGTTGAATGATGAATGCCTTGCTTTGTGGAACTTGCAAATTGTTTCTCTATTTTAACGCTTTTGATTACTAGGGACTAGTAATAAGCTGGTTGGGGGGTGTGATTAGTACTTAAAAGTGCATGTTTATCAAGGTTTTATATCATCATTTTGCACTTGAAGTATCAATAACTCCTTAACTAAAGCATCTTTTATAATAACAAGTTTGATACTATAAGATACCTTAATTTATGGTAAATGCTCATCTTAAATGCAGGTCTATCACATAAATGAAAGGATTGATTGATGAGTTTAAGTATTGAAAGTGAAAGGACAAAGAGATGGCCAAACTTAGAAAAGAGATGCTGGTGCAGTCCAAACCGGAACATTGCTCGGTAATTGGATCATATCTAGAGCTCTAGATCTCGGATTTAGGTCCATTTTATATGGATGGAAAGGTAAGACAAAGGCCTACAACTTTCATAGGAGCCTAAGACTTAAAAAGACCATTTTGAAGTCCAAATTGAAGGAACAACGAAGAAGTCCGAAGCTGTCCTGCAGCCCAGACACTATTTAGTGTTCAGCCCATATCTTGAGTTCTAGGAGTTCAAATGACCTCATCTTTTTTTTGTTGGAAAGATGAGACAATTTCCTAGAACATTCCTGAGGATTCTAGGCAAATTATGATGTTAGCAATGACGTCTTGTTCAGACAAGAAGATAAGGATTGTCACCAAGTCAAGATGTGGCCACCCACTCATCAATTAGTCAACAAATCAATAGTTCCAAATTTTGGCCTATAAAAGGAGGCACTTACCATATATTGAGGCATCTTGGTTTCCAGATCAAGATCATGCTCTTGTTTTCTCTCTTTGTATTGCTTATGTTTTACTTCCATTAATATCAAGTTTATGCACTTCATTTCCTTTCCTTTACTTAGTTAACTTCTTTCTCATTTATGTTCTTGTCTTGTTCATTAATGTTTCTTTCTTTTATTATGTTTAGCTAAGTTAATTATGTCAAGGTGAAAAGAATACACTAATGGTGTAAGAATAAGTATAATATAAACTTAACATGGACCTTAACGTTGGATACTAACATGTTTTATATTTGTTATCTTGTTCACTTTTAATACTTTGCTTGTTAAATGGTTAATCTAGATTTATGTTGTATAACACTTGGTACAACAAATACTTGGCACTTTCATAGCCCATACTGTATGGTATAACCGACACCTGAGCTATGAAAGGAACTTGATTTGTTGTTAACATACGTTATAATCATGAATGCCTGCCAACATTTACAAGTATTAGCTTTATTCGAATAAGATAACTAATGTAATCATGTTAACAATTTATAATCTAATTGGAACCTCCTTTATGTGTGGTTTCCAATTGAGTAATAAGAGTTTATATTATACTTGTTTGAAGTACCATTAGTGGATCCTCTAACCTTGACATTTGTTTTTATCGTTGTTTAATCCTTACATTAATCTTTCATCTCAAAGTTCTCATTAATTTCTTCATCTTCTTCTTCTTTTATTATTATTACTATTATTATTATTATTATTTTTATTTACATTCTGTTTATATTATATAATATATCTATTTGATCTTTTCATAAACTCAGTATATAGGCTGGAAACCTGTGACCCGATCTTTTAAGATCATTCTTAGGTATAACAACGCCACGTACTGAGTATTATTATTATTATTATTACTATTACTATTACTATTACTCTTACTATTATTGCTATTGTTGTTATTGTTGTTGTCTTGTTATTTATAATTTATACAATTAACCTCTCTGTGGTTCGACCCCGGTCTTGCCGGGTTATTTATTACTTCGACACTCCTGCACTTGGGAAAAGAATCAAGCTTTTGGTCGTATCAAGTTTTTGGCGCCGTTGCCGGGGAGGTAAATGGTTAATCTAGATTTATGTTGTATAACACTTGGTACTACAAATACTTTGAACTTTCATAGCCCATACTGTATGGTATAACCAACACTTGAGCTATGAAATGAACTTGATTTGTTGTTAACATAAGTTATAATCATGAATGCCTGACAACACTTACAAGTATTAGCATTATTTGAATAAGATAACTAATGTAATCATGTTAACAAATTATAATATGATTGGAACCTTATTTATGTGTGGTTTTTAATTGAGTAATAAGAGTTTATACTATACTTGTTTGAAGTACCATTAGTGGAACCTCTAACCTTGACATTTGTTTGTATTATTGTTTAATCCTTACATCAATCTTACATCTCAAAGCTCTCTTTATTATTACTATTACTATTATTAATATTACTACTACTACTACTACTATTATTACTATTATTGTTATTATTAGTATTAGTATTAGTATTAGTATTAGTATTGTTGTTGTTGTTGTTGTTGTTGTTGTTATTTATAATTTATATAGTTAACCTCCCTGTGGTTCGACCCCGGTCTTGCCGGGTTATTTATTACTTCGACACTCCTGCACTTGGGAGAAGACATCAAGCTTTTGGTCGTGTCAAAGAAATACAAAATGATGCTTATGAGAATGCAAGGATTTACAAAGAAAAAACTAAGAGTCTCCATGACCGAATGATTACAAGAAAAGAGTTTAATGTTGGAGAAAAAGTCCTTTATCATTCGCGATTGAAACTTTTTCCTGGAAAGTTGTGCTCTCGTTGGATTGGAACCTTTGTTGTTTCTAATATTTTTTCTTATGGTGCAGTTGAAATTACAAGTTTAGAAATCAACAAAGTACTCAAGGTCAATGGGCATCACTTGAAACCTTTCTATGAAGGTTAAATGGTAGAACTCACCGCTTCTGCAGAGTTACCTGAAACAATCTATGAAGAACGAGCATGCAACATGTTAAGCCAATAACTTAAAACAAAAGCGCTTACTGGGAGGCAACCCATCAAAAAAAAAAGATTTGCTTTTTTTTTTTCCCTTATCTTTTATTTTTTGCATTTTACTTTATTTTTATCACTCTCTTATATTCCTTTTCTTTTATTTCAACATTGAGGACAATGTTGTGTTTTAAGTGTGGGGGTATTGGGAGAATTTTGGTTTTCTTATTTTAGTTTTCTTTGTTGTTCTTTAAAAAAAATAAAATTTGTTTGATCTTTTTAACTCCCATTAGTTTTTGAGAATATGAGTATTATGTATGAGAATTAATTGAGATAGATGAAGATATAAATCAAATGAAGGAATATGCATGCAAATTTTAAGGTTTAATTGGTTTAGGGATTGACTTTGAGAATATGCCATGTTGACTTTATAGTGTTATACCAATTCAAGCTTTTGAGCCTTCAACAATATATTCTTTAATTGTACATTCTTTCAATGATATGTATCTCTAGAACTTGCTTCATATCTTGTTGAGATTACATTTGCATTACATATATACATGAAGATGATAAAGGCATTAGGAATTTTAACCACTTGAGCCAAAAAGCCAACCTAAAGCATATTATCCTTAGTGAGCCCCTTTTGAGCTTGTTTATCTTTTCTTTGCTTTATCCATGTATAAAGCCTTAACTTTTTATATGTTTTCCTTTTCCCCTGGCCAAGGATTAGTAGAGCATATACTTGTGATATCTTATAGAATTATGGTTGGAAATTATGTGAAAAGAAAGAAGAAGTGATGCTTGATGAAAATATGAGCAAGTTGCCAAAGGTGAAAAACAAAAAAAAACAAAAGAAAGAAAGAAAGAAAGAAAGAAAAAAGTGTTCCTTTATGTTCTTAAGATTTTATGTTGAAAGAGTAAGTGTTCCTTTATGTTCTTAAGATTTTATGATGAAAGAGCTTGAAATCAAAAGAAGTTAAGCATTGGTGATTAAAGATGGAAAATTTATGTGCTTTGATGGAATATCTTGTTTGAAATATCATTTTTTAGAATGCTCTACTTTCTTTGGTTTAAACCTTCTCTTTTACTCTCTTTTACCTCATCTTAACCTTAGCCCCATTACAACTGGAAATAAGACCTTTTGATTCATGCATTGCTTGTAATATGCTAGTAATGGAGATGAGATTGAAGAACAAGCTTATGGTAGAACATATTCATTGATTGAATTTGAGAGATTTAAACACATAAGCCCTAAACATGTGAGTGTTGGAGTGTATATCAATGAGAGTACCTATCACTTTGGCATGTCAAAGATTTCATTTAAATCCCAACAATTAATTGAGTTTTGAAGTTTCCAAGTAAATAAATTCATGAAAATTTATACTATTTATCCTTCTTGATTTTATTCTTGTTTATAATGCATATATTCTTGGATATTGATAGGAGATTAGGAGATTAGTCATAGTGATTTGATTTAATTTAACTTCAATTTGATTTTATCTATCCTTTCTCGAGGACGAGCAAGAGCTAAGTGTGGGGGTATTTAATGCAACCATATTATTTGATAGTTTCACCCACATTTATCTAGTGTTTTGCCTATGTTTTATATATAAAATGCCTTGATATTCTTTGTTTTATGTTTTGAAGGTACTTTTGGATGAAAGATGCAAAAAGGAGTAAATTGAAGGTAATTAGCAAATTTGACGTTCAGTCGATGTTTTGTGCAGAGCGTGAGCTCTAAAGGTCAAAATGAAGTGATTCTAATGGCATTAAAAAGCTAACATCCATACCTTTCTGGAAATCTAAGGCAAGACAATAAAATAAGGAAGAGCATGGAAATCACAGCTTTCAAAGTCAAATCTCGCAATCTGCCAGTGTTGACCTTCGGTCATTCCAACTTGAATATCTAGAGATACAAAAGTCCAATTGATGCAAACTCAATTGTTTTGGATTCCTGACTCAAAGGCCTATAAACGCTCCAAATTTCAGAAAAAAATAATATCATATAAGGGAGATATGATTTTTCAAAGATGACAACTCAATTCTGCCAGCAAACAGGTTTCGTGAAGAAACGAGTCCAAATTACGTTCCTAACCATCTAAACTGACATCCAAGTTTTTATTTCAGAAATTTAGCTCCTCTAAGTCAAAGATTGAAGATTTCATGCAAAGCTATTTCTCCTTTTTTAGGAAAATAGTTATTGAACTATTTAAATGTAAATTGTCTACTTAAGGGAGGACTATTTTGTAAAATAGAGATTAGGGTTTCCTAGCATATAAAAAGAATGAGAGAAGAGAAGGGGGGCAGCTACCCAAGAGGAGAAAAACACCCCCCTACTCTAAGAAACCCTAAATCATGCATTCTTCCGTCTTTTTGATTAGTTGTTCAACAAACATGTAAGGCTAAACTCATTTTCTTGGTTGCAAGGACACGGAAACCTTCGGATTTCAAGAACTGTGAGATCTATTTTACCTTTTCTTTTCAGTTTATATGATGAATATATTTGTTCTTCTATGCTTATTTTTCCTATGATTGTTTATTTTAATTGCTAGAGCGGACTCCAAGTTATTATTGTAGACAATTTATTGCTAAATTTGATATCAAAACCGGAGTTGTGGTATATGAACTTGTGAAGCAACTGAGTTTAATAATTGTAACGGATCTACGTTATTAATCTTAGGGAGAACATTCGATCAAAGCAACATAAGCAGACAACTTGGTTGTTAAGATTAATGAATTTATCTAGATCTTAAGGCTGCCATTGGATTAAATCATTAGTGCGGACACTGTGATTATTTATTGGTTAGGGTTAGTTATACGACGGGTCTGTTAATTAACCAACGTTAAGAAAAGATAAAAATTCAGAATATAAATTGGAGTTTCGTTTCAAGGATCAGTTTTGATTTCTATAGGTGGATGTGTGCTTGCGACCAAGGTTTGTTCTCTTGATAATTTTCTGATTTTATTAAATTTTATTTGATAGTTTTCTGTTTTCTTTTGCTTTAGCCTAGATAACGTCCACCCCCCCCCAAATTGCATATCATCTAGTATAAAAATTTGACTTAAACCTTCCTCGTTGGATCGACCCCTTGCTTGCTCTATACTATTTTGTGTGTTATGTTTGAAGCTAGCGTAATTAATTTGTGCGACCGCGACATCGCAACAGGGCTCTCTATATAGATTCTTCTTCAAAATCCAAGCTAAAATTATATACTGTTGAGAAGAAAAATAGCTAAAACATCAAATTATTTGGAAGACGTGTGAACCAATTAATTATTTATATTTAAATAGATTTGCTATAAAATATAACTAATTAATTAGTACTGCAAGGGAAGATGGGTGGCTAATTAATTAGTGTTGCAGGGAAAGTAAAGTGGACGGCTAATAGCTGCTAATTAATTTGGGTTGTAAGGAAAAGTGGGATACTAGTTTTGCTTACTATGTAAAAAATAAAGAAAGTAAGACATAAGTTTGCTTTGTAAAAATTAAAAGGAAAAGTGGATTATTAAGGCTTTTTAATCTGGGCTACAACCCTCCTTAGCCTTGTAAAAGGCTCTGGCCCTGGATCCACGGACCTAGGAATATTACACAAAGTGGACAATAGTAAAAAAATAGAAGGAAAAGAATAACTGAGCCTCAATAATACTGGATCTTCACACGGTGAAAAAATGCATATCTTTTTTTTTTTTGGATTTGAGGAAATCTCACCCCCCGGAAAGCACACTTTGTGGGCCAGGTGAGCGAGTAAAACCCTTACTGTCTCAGACTCTTACAAGAGATGCATGCCCTGACTTGAACTCGAGACCTACTGTGCAGATTTTAAATCCTTTGCCATTACGCTTGTGAAATTATTAACAATGAGGGCATTTGATTTCTTAAATGTACTGTAAATGAATTGGCATTCATCATGTTTCATTCTATTTACATGGCGCCCTTCCTTCTCCTACAGAAATTTCTGTACGCAAAAATGGCGACGGGCACAAAGTTCTGGTAATCATTCTTTCAGTTGCAGGCAAGATACTGTAGTCACACTTTAATAGCACGTCAAATGCCTCTCTCAGAAAGCCACCTATAATAAATTTCAGTAGGCCCAGGATGACCCCAGCCCATTCACTTAATGCCCTTAAATTTGTGGTGGCTACCTTCCCGTATTTCAAAATCAGATGATTCAATGAACAGATGCATTTACTTGGCAGGAGGGAGGGCAGCGTAAGACAGGCAAATAGATGGGCAATTAATGAACAAATTCTCAAATCTGTAAAAATAATATACTGGTGAGTTTTATCGAATTAAGGTTTCTGGGTTTACAGCAAAGGACAGTGGGGTCCAGAGAAAATAAAAATAATATATGGGGAGGAGGAGGAGGTGGTTTCCATAGACCATAGTCCATGCAAATTGAACTTCATGCCACCCAATGCAATAAAAATCAAGAGTTATGTGACATTTATAGGCTGCAGAACTGAAAAGCTAGTTGTTTATTTCTCAAATAACAGGGTCCATGATATCTGCCATGCCATATGTTAGCAAAGAGCCTAGACTAAAGAATCGAACAAGATGTTGCCGTTTCAGTAAGAAAATTGAAAAGAAGAGGACTCAATACCTTCGGAGTACATGCGGGGCGCATGGATGAACCAGAATTATTAAACACCCTCCTATCCTTGTACCAAATTAAAAAGCCCATAGCATATGGCTCCACATTAATAGTTCTTGAAATGCCATGGTGTTAGCATGGGTGCTATCATCTCCAACTTCAGATAAATAGAAACATTAAACATAATTATAAATAATATCTTTTAAAATATTTAAGAAATATTTTATTATTATTTTTTATGTATGATAAGTAATGTTTAAGTAATCTTTATTTTGTATTAAAAGTTTTTTTATTAAATAAAAGTAATTTTCATTTCATAAAAATAATTGACAAATATATCTTATTTATTCTTAATTTTTTTTATTAATCAGAGACCATAGATAATTGTCAAGTTAATCATATATTCTAGCTGACTATTGGCTATTATAACAAAAGCTAAATTATATAGGGAAATCACTGTAAATCAAGAGACCTTTTACTATGAATTATAATAATAGTTTTATTTTCAATTTCTCATCATATCTCTTTGCAAGATGTTTCTTTAGATGTTAGTGTTTTTCTTTCTTTTCTCTCTCTTGATAACTAAAGTGCTCAATTTTTCTCTCTTTGTTTGTTGTTTGCTTGGATTAAGCAAGGGTTGCCAGACCCAAGCATCTTGGATGTGACAAACACGCTAGACCTAAGTTTCTTGCAATTGAAATATGATTGCTATGATATGATTTTTTTAATGACCTGTCATGATTGGAAGTTGCACACATTGAAGAGGAGAGGTGGAGAACAAATGTTAGATATTTCCCTTTTTGTTTTATTTAATTGCAATTGAAATAGTCAATAAATAATTAGTTGTAATTAGGGAAGTTGTTGAAAGCTTTCCCAATATGCAGTTTCACTAGTTGAGTTCCTATTATCATGGGAGATTTTGTAACGTTGTGGCCTATTTAGGCTCACTTACTCTATTGAATGAGACATCGCTGAATAATATAAACACACTCTTCCAAACTCTAATCTTCTTTTTCTTATTCTTTCCCAAATTCTGTTCTTATTAATGATATCAGAGCCAATTCGTTTCATGGATACACATAGTAAAACCAACGTGGATTTTCGTAATGAGGTCAATAAAGCCCTTTCCCGTCATGATACCAACTTTGAGGAATTAAACCATAATTTTGGTCGGGTTAATAATGCCTTACAAGGAGTCATGGTCGAGCTGCAGGCAATGTGAATTGCCCAATCTAATCACACACTTGACAAATAAGTTAATCCATTCACAGCAAGAGAGACTTCCCACAATAAGCCTTTCGCATTAACCACCTCCATTCTAGACCGAAATCACACTCACCTCAAGTTGAATTTTTTGATATTTATAAGCGAAGGCGAGAATCCCACATGTTGGATTTTCAAAGGTTAGCAATACTTTGAATTTAAGAATATTGACTCTTCATAATAGGTACAGTTAGCATCATTTCATCTGGGAAACGTCGCCCTCTAATGGTATCATTGGTATATATAAAAAAGGGGTCCATTGCATTGGGAGGAGTTCACTAAAGCCCTCCTCTATTGTTTTGGACCAACAGATTATAATGATCCATCATAAGCATTATCTCGTCTTAGACAAATAACAATAGTTAATGCTTACCAAGAGACATTCAAAAATTTATCCTACAAGGTAAATGATCTTTCAAAAAAAAATTTGGTTGGTTGTTTTATTGCAGGATTGAAGGATGACATTTGATTGGATGTACGTGTTAAGCAATCAAAAACGTTATCCAAAACTATTAACGTAGCTCACCTCATTGAAGAACAAAACCAATTTCAGCAAAAACCTAGTAACCAAAGTCGACTAGCAACTCCCTCTTATAAAATCCAACCTTAACACAGTACCACAGTGGGACTACTTGGACATTTCCCCACTCAGTGACCACCTCAGGTGTCAGGAAATCTCACGACTCACGGGACACGAGGCTAGGGAGAGACGTGAAAATGGATTATGTTTCTATTGTGATTATAAGTACATGCCAGGACACCATTGTACGCAACCTCAAATGTTTATGATGGTTGATGTGCAGACGAAAGAGGAGACAACTGATATGGATATGGATATGTATATGGATATAGAGCTATCTGAAGAAGCCATTCTTGAAATATCGTTCCATGCCTTGGCTGGAACCGCACATCTATAAACCTTCTAGGTTATTGGGAGGGTCGAAAACAAAGAATTAATAGTGCTCATTAATAGGGGAAGCACCCACAATTTCATCGAACAACTCGTAGTTACCAAGTTTGGATTACAAGTGGTTTATGGCAAAACAAATCAGGTAAAAGTCAAAAACAAAGAAATTATTGAGTGCAATAGATGTTGTATGGGACTTTCCCTCTCTATTCAAGGGTTCATAGTACAAGTTGATTTTTATGCCCTTTCTTTGGCTGCCTATCAAGCTGTTTTGGGAGTGCAATGGTTAAAGACACTATGTCCAATTCAAACGGACAACAGGGAACTTAGTATGACCTTCGCACAATCTAGCTGGACTCATATATTACGAGGGATGAAAAGTTCTAAGTTCATTCCCATGAGTGAAAAAATTTATTGCACTTATCAGGTATGGGGTTTTTTGTTCATGAGATTATAAATGAGGCACCAATTTAAGAGACCAAAATACCTCCAAACCTCAGTAAAATACTATTAGAATTTGCATATATGTTTAAGGAATTTGCTGGTTTGCTGCATATAAGCAGCCATGACCATCAGATTCCATTGCTACAAAACCAGCTACCAGTTAATGCAAGACCTTACATATATCCTCACTACTAGAAAACTAAGATTGAAAATCTAGTCAAAGAATTCCTCAAAACTTGAATCATGTGGCCTAGTTAAGCCTTTTTTCATCACTAGTTTTGTTAATTAAAAAGTCAGATGGGTCTTGATGCTTTTGTGTAGGTTACTAAGCACTCAAGGAGATCATGGTAAATGATAAATTCCTAATACCAGTCATTGACAAGTTGCTTGATGAGTTACATGGTTTTGATTGTTTTTCAAAGCTAGACTTGCATTTTGGGTATCACCATATGCACATCCAGCAAGAAGACATTCACAAAACCACCTTCCAGATTCACAATAGGCACTATGAATTTCTAGTGATGCCCTTCAGTTTGACAAACACCCCAACCTCTTTTTAGAGGTATTATTGTCAACCTACGACAAAGAAATGTTGGTTTAGTGAAGGCTATTAAAAAATGGCGACCATATATATTGGGGAAGTTGTTTGTCATCATAATAGACCATCGAAGTCTAAAATATCTCCTAGAGTAGAGAATTACCATGCCTTCACAACCAAGATGGCTACCAAAAATTATGGGATTTGATTACTATATTTAGTACTAGAAAGGCAAAGAAAATCAAGATGCAGACACTCTCTCTTGCATTGTTGCTTTCCAATTTCAGGCTTTGTCAATTCCAATTATCGACTGGTGGTCAACACTTCAATAGGAGGTAATACATCAATTCCAATTTCAGCCCCTTCCAATTCCATAATGATTATGGACAGAAATCTCTATAGATTTTGTTGAAGGATTACCAACGTCACAAGGCCACGATGTGATCATGGTTGTTGTTAATCACCTTTCAAAGCATGCACCTTTTATACCATTAAAGGTGTGTTTGTTTACCTTTAACTTTTGCGTTTGCGATGCAAAAAACACAGTAAGGAGTTTGGTAACACACCAAACTACATTTTATATTGCGGGGCCCATTAAAAAATTGAGTTTGAAACGCGGCTTTTGTGAAGCAATTTTACATGTCTTTTTAATCGAGTTTTATAAAACGCTGATTGTAAAAAAGCATTTCAAAAACGATTTTGAAAAACTTTGAATTTTTTTAATTTTTTTCTTTACTTCAATTTTTTTGTGTGGTTTTAGATTAATTTGATGCACTGATATCAAATTTTTTTTTTTTAATTATTTTGATGTATTTTTAAATAAAAAACACTTTGAAAAACAACAGCAACCACACTTTCAAACACAATTGTACCAATATATTTTATATATGTTTTTTGCTACACATATACCTCAACCATAATTTTTACCACACATGTATATAAATCTAACTAACCATATTTTTTAAAAACTTATTTTTTAAAAACCACAACCACAAAAATTACCTAAAAAACAAACACACTCTAAAGCTCCTTTACACAACCACATCAGTAGCTAACATTTGTGTCAACAATGTTGTGCGTTTGCATGGTGTGCCTTTTTCCATTATCAATAATCGTGATAAAATATTCCTTAGTATTTTTTGGAAATCTTTGTTCAAATTGCAGGGGACATCATTGTGTTTCAGTTCCAATTATCACCAACAATCCAATGGCCAAACCAAGGTTGTGAATCGCACCTTAAGCAATATTTACATTGCTTCACTTTTGACCAACCAAAAAGATGGATGGAATGGCTCTTGTGGGAGGAATATAGATACAATATCATCGTCCATTCATCCACTAAATTGTCTCCTTTTGAAGCTGTTTACGGTGTTCCTCCTCCCTCTCTAATATCTTATGTTTCGGGAACAATAAAAGTCCAAGCAGTGGACGACTTGTTGCACCCAAGGGAGGTCATTCTTTGTGAACTATGACATAATTTGTTAGAAGCACAAGTACGCATGAATGGACAGGCAGATCTGCATAGCCACGAGGTCACTTTTAAGGTAGGCAATTGCATATTCTTACGATTGCAACCTTACCTTAAAAAATCAGTGGCTTTCCAAAGATTGTTGAAATTTTCACCAATATATTTTGGACCTTTCAAAGTTCTTGCCTGAATAGGAATGATGGTGTACAAACTAGCCCTTCAAGCATAGGCGCAAATACATGATGTTTTTCACGTCAGTTTGCTCAAGAAAAAATAGGGATTGATCTCCGATGCCACTATAGTAACCTTTTCTCTTGTCTTAGCAGATGCATCCTTGTTACCAGAACCTGAGTTCATTTTAGACCATAATGTTATTCAGAAGGAAAAATATAGTTCGAAAACAAAAATTCTGGTTCAATGGAAAAGAGCTTCCCCATAAATGCTATATGGGAAAACTTATGGCATTTCTCCAAAACTTATCCAAATTTCAGCTTTGAGGACAAGACCCTTCTTAGGAAAATGGATTGATATGATTCTTTAATGACCTTACATAATTGAAAGTTGCATATGTTGAAGAGCAGCGGTGGAGAACAAAGCTTAGATATTTCCTTTCATTTTATTTAATTGCAATTGAAATATTCAATGAATAATTAGTTGTAGTAAGGAAAGTTATTGAAAGCTTTTCTATTCTTTAGATCCATTAGTTGAGTTCCTATTATCATGGAAGATTTTGTAATGTTCTGGTTTATTTAGGCTCATTTATTTTATTGAATGAGACATCGTTGAATAATACAAACATGCTTTTCCGAACCTCTGATCTTTTTTTTTCTTATTCCTTCCCCAAATTCTGTTCTTATCAATAAATTACATACCCAAAATTTTGATGAATTGCTTTACTATGTGTCCTTCAATCTGTGAGGTTCTGACTACATTCAAGTTTCTATCACACGATGTAATACTTCGACGATCCACTGAATATCACTCAACAAAATATGTTTAGATTTTGACCCCATATAAATATAATAAAAGTTTTCCAAATATGTGTAAATTTCTTTTTTTTTTTTAATATAATGTTTTCTACCGAGGATATAGCCAATCATCCATTTATAATTCATTGATTTTTCGGACAATAAACTCGGAAATATCTGATAGGTTGATCATAAAATATTATTTTATTTATTAATGCAATTAAGATATCTTATTATCTAATCAAGGAAGAAAATGAATAGGTCAAATAATGAGACAAGAAAGCAAATATGCAATCAACTAATGATAAACTCTTTAATGAGTAAGGCTGCGATCGTCCCTCCATTAATTAATAATAACAGCATCAATTGGGCAAAGTTTAAAATTCGAGATTATGTTAGCTGTAGCTCCCCCATCTGCCAAGAAAATAGAGAAGAACCCCATACACCGCAAAGCAAGGGTAATGTCCAGGAGAGAGACATGCAGTCCTTTGGAGATTAAATGCATTCACAGAGGCTGTCTCTATTTATAAATTAATTACTTTGGAGTTTGGACTTAGGCTTATAGCGATCAGGATTTTGAAGAGTGGAGATTAAGTTAATAATTTTGTTAAGTATTAATCCAGAAACCTACTAGACGGAAAACAACAAGTACAGCATCAAATCCTTTGGGTGGGTACTGTATACTTGAATCACATTGCATAAGGGAGGGGGGGCAAAGTCAAATAAAAAAGAACTACAATATGTAAAAACTCCAGTTAGATAATTTCCTTCACACATAAAAAAGAATCGTCAAAATGAATAATCCCGAACTTCGATCAAACGCAGCTGACAGAAAAAATGCGTCTTAGTTTCTCGTGGTTGAGACTCTACTTTGATTTTCTTTTCCAGTAGGTGCTTTTCAAATTCTAAGGAGAAATATTTGAACTCATACCTCACAAGTTCAAAATACACCACTAAATTACAGGCTATGAGTTAAGGTAGTTCTACAAATTAAAAACTGAGTAATCGAGTAACAAGTTAAAAACTCATATTTTTAAGAAAAGTGAATTCTACTGTTTTGCATAAAATATTTTATGAATGATAATTATTCTCTGTAAATATTTTTTATATAGTATATTCTTCGATGTTTAGTAATTAATTAGTTATTTGCGAGCCTGGAGTTAGATACAATTTTTTTTTATAAACACTACAAAAAGTAGGCATTGACAACGTATTTTATATAATTAAATTTTTTTAAAAAACACAAATCTAAAATAAATTGAGAATTAGATGCATTACTAAATGTTAAAAATAATTTATGATGCTAACCAAAGATTGAGCCGGTAAATTAAGATAAAAATACAAATTAAATTAAAATACCCAATCTTAGCTTGCAAGGAGCTCAATAATTTTTTTATTTAATTATATTATAATTATTTCTTGCAAGGAAAACCATCATTTTAACCCTTTTAAAAAAGAAAAGAAAAGAAAAGACAAGAATCCCATCTAAAAGTAAATATTGAATTGACTCGTATGAAATAATATCTTAAATATAATGTTATTTATTTAATTATAATTAACTTTAATTAAATGTGAAGAAAAAAATCATGAAGGGCTATAAAAAATATATATATTAATATAAAAAAATCATAATCTCATTTAAAAATAAGTTCAAGCCAAATACTATTTAATAGAATAACTTTTAAAAGATAATTTTAACTATTTTAATAAAATGAATTTTAATAACGTTTTCTTTAAATAAGGGCCTTTAAAAAGAGTTCAAAAGTCTAGGCATAGTGGACACCCTCCTCGCCTAAAAAAATAAAATAAGGATTGGTGCGTGGGGGCCTGTCCATTTTTTTTTTTAATGACCAGACAATGTGTTATTTTTGGTTCTGTCATTGGCCACCTCAGGTAACCGAAAAATTAGATCTTGAACTTCTTGGATTAAAAAAAATAAAATATTTATTTTTAACTATTTTAAATTACAAACACGTTAGAAATCTAAATAAACTTTTATATGACCTTGATCAAAAATCAGCTAAAAAAAATCAATTCAAATTTAAAAAAACTTCTCAAGTTTAGACGGAGTTCTAAGACAAGATGAAGACTAAATAATAACTAAATGAAACTTTTTTTATCAAATAAAACTTGTTAATATTAAAATCGACCTTTTACATGGTCAAAATCAATACAAATTAACACTTTTCTATCTCTTCTCTTGAAATCTAGCAATTCTCTTATTTTTAAATTTAGAGACTAAAAAATTAAAAAAAAATAAAATTTGAATAAAAAAATAAAATTTTAAAAACTAAACAGATAAAAAAAATATATTCATTGAAAAATAGGTGGACCAAAGAAAACTTATTAGGGCAATCTGCAAATGACCACTTAGTTTCTCTATGTTTTTCATTTAGGTCCCATGTTTTTTAATCTAACCTCTTAACAAACTAGAAACAATTGGCCATAAAAAAAATCCAATTGAAGAGAAAACATTTTAAGAATCAAAATTTTTATAAAAATGACACTACTTTAATCTATAGTGAAATATGAGAGGATGCATAATAAAATATGCTACAATAAATCTTGTATATCTTTTAGTTTTTTTTTAATAATGTAAAGAATATTATGGTGGTAGAATGACAATGACGATGGTAGTAATAAGGTAATGGTGATTAGAATGTTGATTATAGTGGTATGATGTTGTGAGATTTTGATAGTGTTTAGAAATACGGTTCAAGTTGTGTTTTCTAAAAAAAATATATATATTTTAAATTAATATATTTTATATTTTTCAGACTATTTTAATTTGCTGATGTTAAAAATTATTTTTTAAAAATAAAAAAAAAATATTTTAATACATTTTAAAATTTCATATATTTTTTTTATGAAAAATACTTAAATTATAATGGATTTTCTTTTTATATAAACGAGAGTACTATTAATATAGCCACAAAGACGATGACTAACTAAGATAAAGTACATGGCATGAAACTAGAAAAAGATTACATATACAAAGGCTAAAAACCAGACCATAATAACATGTGTTTCTTAACAGTGCTGGTCCATAATCATACACTGTATGTGTGAAACTCCCTTACATTTTATGAATCCAAACTGAAATTCTATACATTAACAGTTGAAAAAAGATAGCTAATTCGACTGCACACCATTAAACACTAGATTATTCCTTGCTAACCAAATACTCCACAAGGTTGCAACGAAAACTAACCATTGACTACAAAAATCTTCAAGAGATTCTGAAAAACTGGTTAAAACTCCGCACCATTGAATTACTCTAGGCCAAAAACACCAGGAGCAAGTGGAGAAGAAGGTATAATGTTGATTTAGTAAATTTGTTGCTGGAAGACATTTTGCTGCATCCATATTGATGAGAT